>BPLS01027076.1:0-10210 GCA_019656275.1 Rhododendron kiyosumense
CAAAACTGCATATCCCGAATTATGTGGTGAAAACTGATGCCGAAGATGCCATGCAACACATACGCAAAAGACAATAATTGGAGCAATTATCAGCAAAAGGGTGAAAATCATTGACCGGGCATCTGGCCCAAATATCAATCTCCCACCAAGGAGGAATTTCTGCATGACAAAAACAATAAGTCAAGTCAGTACTAGTAACCATAGAATTTTGTTTCTGACGTGATTTCATTATAAATCCTCACACAACAAAAAGATAAAAACCAACAAGAAAGGACAAAATCAAATGAAAATTTAAGAAGAAAAAAACAGAAACAAAGTTCCCTAAGCAGATCTTTTTCTTTTTTAAAAAAAGTTAAATAATTTTACATGTTATACATAGATTGAATGTAAGGGGGAAAATTAGATGTGAAGTTCCACCAGCTGAAGAATGGGAAACAAAAGAGTAGATATCATTCGCCCAAACCAGAGACAATTAGGGAGGCCATGGTAATGAAGCAACCATGCTAGTGGACAGTTGCACCTCAGGTATGAAGCACATATACTTCTAGAAGGGAGTCACATCCATATTACAGATTCAGCGATGCTCCTCGGATACTCAACCTTTACGGGGGGGTTTTTGGCAAAAGTCAACATTGTTAGTTTAAGTTAGTGAGGTTTGAACTCCTGTCCAATGCATAGGAGTACATGGTGCCCACCACTCCACTTGCCTACTCAACCTAAAAGTTTCCATAACTTGAAAGTAATTTTCATTAATTAAAGGAGTATATGATATTTTTGGAATTATCCAAAACATTATGAGTATATGTAGCATATTTTGCATAAAAGAATAGTATTATTGTCCCAAAGCTTAAGCCATTAGGAAATGGTTCTACATTATACATCTACTTATTCCAACTCTTTGCTGTTTGCACCATAACATCTTGAATTCTAATATCCACTCTTTTTCCCTGATCATTAAGAAAACATTACTTGTAATGTCGATTAATAAGCGTAATTGATAACAATAGTTTTGGAAAATCAAATCTCCAAGTGGAGATAAGGTTGGGTACATATAGTCTGCATGGCATAGCCTGGTAACATTTCATGACATAGTGCCCAAGAATAGATTTTGCAAGCATTTGGAGAGGAAAATTTTATCTTTCTATTACTTTCTTTACGTCTAAGAAGATGACAACAGTGCAGTTAACATAATAGTCAGAATAGTTTGAATTAACAAATTCTTGTTAAATTAACAAATTTCATTTTTCTATTACTTTCTGGCTTTCTGTACATCTAAGAAGATGACAATTGTGGCTGTGTGCATCCATATTCTAACAGATTGGATAGTGGCTCTTCAGATAATACCTACTTCCTAAAACGTTAAATATGTGTATCAAGAATTGCTAAGAAAAGAACATAAAAATGTATTCAATTTCAATGTTTCTTGCTAAGCATTAAATCCGCTTCATTGTGGCTATGAAATGCATGCATACGAAATACTGACATATCTTGGCCATATCGGTATAGAAGATGATGCATGCATATATTTGGTATCCTTATTGCACATATAAATTTTTTTTTGATTTTTCGTATCGGCGTATTTGCATCCTTGCTTCATAGACCCTCGTCCTGATTTGATATTGTTCTTCTTATCAGCGTACCAGCATGAGTGAACATCTTCTCATACAGTCCTTTGAAGAACTCTACGTCAATGTAAACGCTAAATAAAGAAGCATTATAGTTGCCTGACCATTTTCCTACTCAGTGCTAGACTGAATATTTGCAGAACTTGTACTCTACTGTGGGAAGTATTAGATAAAGAAGAGGTCCTTGGCCCCTCGGAAGTGCACTACACCAGCCTTACACAAAGTAACCTTCCTTGTTGCTCGAAAGTAGCCTTGAGAGGGGAAATTAAGGAGGAAGAGACAAAATTGCAAGGATGGATTATATTCATAATTCAAGGGTTAAAGGCTCAAGACAACCAGTTCATGTTCATTCCCAGTGACAAGAAAGGTCACAAGATCACCATATTAGTCATCGTCATATAAGAAAAAAGCACAGAGTCTGCAAAGTAATACCATGAGAGTGATATTCAAGCATTGCGTCGACATTACTTGCATAACTGCAGCAATTTGAGGAAATGAAATCCGGAAAGGATAGCCCTGTTTCAGTATTTCAGGCTTTTGACATTCTTATGATTAAGTGTTTTTAAGAAACTTGTGCTACACCAAGCTCTCCACCCACTACAGTCTTACAGAGCCCCAAACCAAAGAAGTATCAACTACTATTAGGAACTTAAATGTTGCAAATTCTCCTCTTCCCTGCATACTTCTAAGCCTACAGATCAACTATTGTCGGGACAACAGAGAAGCCAAGAAATACAAAGAGGGCACAATACAGCAGCACATTCTTTTCCTGTTGCAAGATTCAGGTCATGTATAACCATACAAGAAGCAGGTGCTTCGGTCCATTAAAGCTAGATTTGTTTACCGCAACAATGCTAGGCAAGTGGTTGTGGGGATTGACCCTGAAAAGAGACTTTGAAGGAGAGTAATAGTGGGAAGCATAGCATTATGCTAGGTGAGAGGACTACTGTACTAAAGGCCCTTAAGGAATGGGACTGTGGAAGAGTGTCAGGATAATTTGGGAGGACTTTTTTCATCTTTTGGGTTGAGAAACCATAGATTTATTTCCAGCAGGGTAATGGAGTAGATGAAGGTAATTCTCTTGCCCTGAATCAAATTTCAATGGTGGGAAGCATAGTGTTATGCTAGGGTAACAGAGTTTGCCTTCATGATTTCAGGATCAGCTTTCGAGTTCCAAGACAAGGACTTACAACCTTGTCACAATGTGAAGCTTCATACAGAAACTACAGCTAGTCCCTTACCCTTATCCCCACTGTTTGGACTTTAATGAACAGAACGTCGCGAATTGCATCTCGAAATTTGACATCAAATCTGAAACCTCCCCAGACGAAACATTGTTCTTCCTCCTTGCGCATTTATACAACTCCCTCTCCTTTGTCCCCACAACACCAATTCCCCTTCTTCTTTCTACACCTTTCCGCAAACTGGGGATCTCCGACTTTGCCAAATGGCTTGCAGCCTTGCATAGAACAATGCACTAATCCCCAGCAAATTAGATGCAAAAAATAAATAAATTATTTCTAACAGCTTCCATTACCAATCCTATCTAGTATTCTACCTTTCAAAGCCGTTGAATGGAACATCAAGAAAAGAAAAAGGATCAAGAATCTTCATATGCTCTCACCGACCATAACTTATCTTGCTTCCACAAACAGATCAATTATGTCCTATTCAGCAACCATAGGTCCATGGTAACCATACTTAGCTACCATCCATAAATGAAACTCCCGTAGTAAAAGAGAACACAAGTTCCCACCCCTCCTCTTCAACTACCTTACACCACACCTCAGAATAAGAGGCACATGTTC
Source organism: Rhododendron kiyosumense (assembly GCA_019656275.1). Taxonomy (NCBI): domain Eukaryota; kingdom Viridiplantae; phylum Streptophyta; class Magnoliopsida; order Ericales; family Ericaceae; genus Rhododendron; species Rhododendron kiyosumense. The sequence goes on from BPLS01027076.1 coordinate 3,434, forward strand.
GGGTACGAATACGGGTACTGGTACAACACAATCAGTCCTAACAAAGCCTCTTTCTCTCCATAAATTCCTCATGTGATGTCCACAAGCACCTGGCCCATATTTTGGTCTCGTTAGCTTGCCCAAAATTCAGATGGAGTACTCAGCTGTGCCACTACAAGTCAAGGTTATGCTAAATTTTATCCCAACATTCATGTCATCCTATTTGAAGCTTCATTGATCCACTTCCCATTCTTAGCCCAACCCTGCAGCCATATAGACCAGTCTAAAAAAAGCCTCAGTGACCGGTCCTCCCCCACATGGCCTGCTTCAACCACTCCAATAGCTCTACCCTAAGCCATCCCTCCACACACCGAGTGCTCCTCTCCTCAAAACGAGAAGAAAAAAAACGTTGTTGCTCCCTTTTCACGAACCTAAACGGCCCCACCACGTGCCAGATTTTTCCAACTAACCTAATGGGCATATAACTCCTTCGAATTTGAATAGCACCATTTCAGCCACGAGACCACCCATATCTACAACTCATACCCCATCACGGCATCACATACCTCAATCGACCTTGCAACTGGCATTTTATGTCAACTCCCCTGACCAGCATCAAAGCCCATCAGAAATGTGCCATAAAGCCTCAAGAGATATCACCCACAATACTAAGCCTAGTCACATCTCAAAGAACGCATAGGATCCATTTCTATGGTGTGAACAACTGGTGGAGGATCATTGGTCAAAGAAGACTGGTTTGTCTTCAAAACACCAGTCTCTCAAAGTCAACACCTTTGCTGCAACAGCCCTGAAAAGAAAGAAACAAAAAATACAGGAAACTCCCTCCACTCTTTAACTGGACCCATAAAAGACTGGAGGCCCAACTCTTGTTGAACCAAGCCTAAATCTTCTCCTTCTCCGGCAGTGCAAAATGAGCTCTGAAACGGCCAACCAAACATCTTTACCGAATGATCTGGACTTCAACCAGTCTACCACGAAATCTTGACTACCCTATCAGTAGTTTCACTACATCAACAAGGCAAGAACAATATCATATTGGACACAACGCACTTCTCAGACTGAGTAATCTCAAAAATTCTTTTGGGAAGGCCACTTCAACCCTAAAGATATACCTATTTGGACACGTAAACTCCATTTGAATTCACCTACACCTCGACAAACCTCCCCTCCTATTGCCCTTTCCCTGATATACTGACAATATGACCCTCCCAAACCTCCCCTTCCATTTGGGCTTGTATATGTTTCTCAACTCTTCAGATTCGCTAAATCTACACAATTTCATCACACTTCAAAGCTCTCAACTAGATCCATGCTACAATGTCCTGAACGCATTCTCTTCAGAATCTACAACATTACAATACCTATAACACATCTCTGCACTTATTAGCAACCCTAGTTGTATAATATGGACACCCTTCAATGCCTATTGGTCACAACTCACAATTACGAGTGTACAGCTAATAGCCTATGGCCCTATGATGTCTTAAATAAGCCTACTAGGATACTATCTGTCACCTTTGCCTTAACACATTGACAGTTGACTCAGGAAGGTGTACTGGCCTGTCAACAAAGTAACTATAGGTATCAAGCCATAATTGCCACCTTATTCAATTTCTTCTTCTAACTTTTTCCGAATCTACTACTGCACTTGTTCCGAATTCATATCTCAAACCTTGAGTCGTGGTCACTGGTCATCATTGTACTTTGTCTTATAAGTATTAGATGTGAGGTTCCATTGTGAAAAGTAAAGAAGACTTTCTATACTCTATAGATGCATACCGACTTGAGACATGCATATGCTATGACCACAACAATGCACTTATCCATTTAAAGCACGTTTTTTATCCAGAAATGTGGTACATACTGTAAAAACTATGTCTGCAAATCGGCAACCACCCCCTATGGCCGTCACCCAACTCAAACAGTTCAACAAACAAGCTAACTCCAGAAAGAAAGCTGAAGTTGCAGTTTAACACAGACTTCAACTAAGACACAAAAAAGGACCTTAGAAAATGGAAGCTCCGAATTACTCGGAAATTGAACAGCAATCTACCTGCCAATTACCCACAGTTGGTTCTACACCGAGCCAACTTGTACTTCGAAGCCACTCAATAGACTTGAAACTGTAGCTACAAAGATCTCACAAACCAGGAAATCCACACCAAATCCAAAACTAAACTATCAACTTTTTAGTGGCCCATTCGACCTTAACAGCATTCTTACCACAAAAACAAATACACCCTATTACAGTTACCCACAATTAAGAAGATTAATGAGCTAAATGAGATTCACTGTCCATCAAAGCCCTAGTCATACCACTAACAGAGTGCAAACATGTAAACAACTCAATCCACCAAAAATTGAAAAACCCACTTATTATAAAGCAGAATCAGTAATGTGAAGAATGCCCAGATGGTAAAATCCAGCCACAAAAAAAAAAAGAAAAAGAAAACACCAACCAAAGAGATTCAAGTTTCACATGGAGTACTCAGCCCTGCAAACTCAATCAACCAAAAATTGGAAAACCCACTTATTATAAGGCAGAATCAGTAATATGAAGCATACCCAGATGGTAAAATCCAGCCAAAAAAAAAAAACCCAACAAAGATGCTTCAATTTTAAAAACCAAACACTACCAAACCCCCACTACAAATCAAGAAAAAAACAGTGAATCTAAGCATGCCCAGATGGTAAAAGCCAACGAAAAGCACTGATAAGTGGTCCAATTTTGAGAAGGAGATCTTACATTACTTCCTTTCCAAACTTGGTAGAGGCGCTTAGCCATGTGAAGACACCACAAGGGGTGCTCTTTCTTTCACTCTTCTACTTGTTGCAGTTCATCATCTCAAAAGAAGGAAATGGGCCGGTTGGGGGGTCGGCCTCAGTTGGTCAAAATACAGAGATGCAGAGTGGGATTTCGAGGATCTAGTGAGGCGCTTTTTGTTTTTTTGGGTCGTCGCTGTTGCGATCTGAGAGAGAGAAAGAGAGGTGGCGGGTTTTTGGAATTCTTATTTAATATAGTAGGTGGGTTTTTTATGGGGAATTTGTCGGGAAGGCCATTACACACGGATACAGAGGAATAAACTCCCTCTGCCGCTCTCCATCTGCATTTCTCCCTCTCTTCCGTCACCTTAGTGAGTTGACTTTGAGTTACGTTATTTAAATGGTTAATGGCATCATCCTCCACATGTTTTGCTAAACTCGGGGTCAAATGTGGATTAGGGTATTAGAATATCACGTGACACTATCTCAAGACTATGAATAATTATTCTTTAGTCAAACCATCCTTCGAAAACCCTTCGTTTCTGTCCTCGCGCTGTACTCACTTTTAATCACTACTCTTGTAAATTTCAATAGTTCAAGATTTTTTCATGTTCACGTTCTCACTCACACGCGTGTGCAAGCATTATGTGACTTAGTCTATGCCTCTCATTTTAAGCAAACTTTCATCAATTAAATAAGTTCACCTTTAAAACTCCCACCGTCTCCATTAGTTTTTCCACTTCCATAAGCATTTCGTATTGAATCCGCCTTTTCTGCAGTCAACTATACTGTAGAGAAGAATGTGTGGTTCAATCTGAATTGTTCATACTGACAATCAATTGTTCAAATTTGTTGAATCTCTTATCAGTAAAAGTCTTTTATTATCGGTAGAAGATTGAAAACAAATCTGGACCATTGTAAATACTATCTGACAGTTGCAATCACTTAGACCGCACTTATGCAGTCCAAACTGCAGAAAGCCAGATTCTTCGTATTTCTTGGAAAATTATCTATATTGTTAATTTGTTACTCCGTTGATACGCAAATGAATACGTTTTGATGGATCTAAATTTGATAAATTATACAAGGTTTTCAATATCATAAAAAAGCATTGTTTTGAAATAGTATCACATTTTCACTCGGGAAAATTATTCAATACTCGCTTCTCTCGCATAACATGTGAGCCCACCTAAGATTCATAGGAGCCCTACATGTAATGTGAGGAGATGGAGTATATACTGGGATTACTGATGAATAATTATACTTCCAGTCATGAGAAATTACAAAACAACAAGGGAAAATGACGGCTTAGGACGTGTTTTGATAATTAATAGAGAAAATGAAGGTCCATAATATGTTTTGATAATTAATACCCGCAAAGGACATACTAAAAACATTTGTTAATGCTGAAAATGTCCTTGGCAGGTATTAATTATCAAAACCGTCCTTAGCTGTCATTTTCCCTAATTAATACCCGTCAGGGACAAACTAAGAACATTTGTTAATGTTGAAAATGTTCTTGATGGGTATTAATTATCAAAACACGTCATTAACAGTTATTTTTCCAAACAAAACAAGTCAGTGCGGGAAGCTATTTTATGGGCGTTTGTCCAATGGAAGGCCCATTTTCCTTGGTTACTAAGTGAACGGGCTGGGCAGGAGCCATATCAAAAAACTGAAGATGAAGCCCATATGTGGTGGGCGTCCAAACAAGACCCTTTCGGGGAAAATGTTTTCATTTTTTTTTTGAACAGAAAAAATGTTTTCATTCCATTTTAGGTCGTTTGGTTGCAAAATGAATTCTTCAAATCATTTCGTTTTGGACAAGAGATAAATTGAAGTTTGAAAATAATGGAATGATGTTTCGTAGATCCTTGATAATCTCAAATAGAGGGAGCAAAAAATATTTTGTTGTCACTTCAAATGTTATTGAGCGTTAGGCTTTTTTTAGTAGATTCCGACACGGATGAAGTTATGAAATCATGTCCCTTAAAAAAGTTCTAGGATTCCCATGAATTTCTACGGTTCTACTTACTTGGGCTCTATTTGGAACTTGAAGAAAGGAAAGGAAAAGAAAATAAAATAAAGTGGGAGGAAAATAGAAAGGAAAATTCACTATTCACAAAACTGAAAATTGTTATTTTCTTCTCACTTTCTCTCCAACCAAACAAATGGAGGGAAAATTTTGTTATTTTCCTTTCTTTTCCTCAAGTTCCAAACAGAGCCTTAGGGTAGTTAAATGGGGTAGTCATGTACAGGTGATTTGTACTGTGTTTTTAGCTTTGTGGTGTTGAACTTTTTCGCGTGATTGATAGCTTAGTCTGATCTAACTTTTTTAGGCTATATTACGTTTTTCTACCTATTTTAAAAATCTCGATGAATCCGATGGTCAAGGTTTGGGACTATGGTTAAAAAGAAAAGCACGAGTCCCTCACACATTTGTACAATCAAGATTTACATATATAAGTAGATTATTATTATTTTTTATCGGCAACAGAATTTTATTAAAAAACTCCATAAGAGTATAATGGTGGGGAATCCAACAAAAAATTGGAGAGAAACACCCGATAGGAACAAAACCCAAAACATCTGAAGGGATAAGCCCAAAACACATAAAGGAACAAAATCCCAATATTGAATTCAATATTTCAAACTGGCCTGATTCCATTTTCAAACTCTTCTCTAAATCCTAATGCTACGTTTGATTTTTCAAGGACGAACGAAAGTAGTTGCAGGTACTTATTTCTGTAGAAGCCAATTGTTAAAAAAAAGGGAAATGATTTTGCCACTCCCCTGCAAATGTGTAAAAATACATTTGCAGGGGAGTAACGTTAACAAAAAGGAAAATGGTAAAATCAGCAGTCTAAAAAAATATCAGTTGATTTTTTTGGGGGGGGATTGAGTGCAAGATAGTCACTCCGTTTGGTTTAACACTCTGAGAATAACTTTTAACTCTCGACACAATTTTTAATAAATTTATCTCTGTATCTCTCTCTACTCATTACCACTCCAACTCTCAAAAATAATTTTCTAAAATCTAATGCTTTGTTTGGTTTGTGTTTTTAAAATTTTTTTTGAAAAATAGTAGGAGTAATAAGTGGAAAGAGAAATGTTGAAAGTATGAAAAATTTAGAGGGAATTTAGGAGGAATTTTTTAAACAATTCTTTTTGAAAAGGGAAGAAAACAAGGCATAAAACAAACAAAGCCTATTATTAGTTGTGTTGACAAATATGAACGTTATCCTTTTCAAAATCAAAAATCCAATATCAGTTGGCCTGTGGGCCTTGTTAAATGATAAAAAAAAAAAAAAATCCAATATCAGATCAGATGAGAGATTCTGTGGTGTATCGCTCCCACCATCTTGTCAATCTTCTGCAATTTGGAAAGGAACGCTACTACAGGTACAGCATTTGCTGTACAGCAGTTATGCACAGAGCCTTTTTACCCCAGTCTTGGGTTCCGCAAAAATATCGGAGCCGCTCATTTTGTTCAAAATGCTTCGTTTATAGTCCCTGTAAAAAATCACCTCAATCCGATATCGGGAAAAGTGTTTACAAATCATCTAACTTTACTTCAAAATATGCCCAACTTTACTTCAAAATATAGGCATATTTTGGAGTAAAGTTGGATGATTTGTAAACACCCTTTCTGATATCCAATTGAGGTGATTTTTACAGGGACCATAAACGAAGTATTTTGTACAAAATGAGCGGCTCCAATCATCTTTGTGGAACCCGAGACGATCGTAAACTATATTTTGAAGTAAAGTTGGATGATTTGTAAACACCCTTCCTGATATCGGATTGAGGTGATTTTTTACAGGGACCATAAACGTAGTATTTTGAACAAAATGAGCGGCTCCGGTCATCTTTGCGGTATCCGAGACGGATGTAAAAGAGCTCTGTGCATGACTGTTGTACCGCAAATGCTGTACCTATAGCTGTTCTGTTTGGAAGAGCCCTGCTTTTCCCCCCCTGACACACCCCCCCGCCGGCCCCACCACCATTTTCCGG
>BPLS01027080.1:0-10691 GCA_019656275.1 Rhododendron kiyosumense
TGTATATATATATATATATATAGAGAGAGAGAGAGAGAGAGAGAGAGAGAGAGAGAGATCATAATATTCAATAATTAGAAGACTTTTAAAATTCCCATTTTGCACTTAAAACACACCTTGTACAAGGGTTTAGGAAAAAAGTCTTTGAATAAATGTTCATATGACAGCAGCAATGTTTAGGGATAAGCAAAAAAGTACCTGCAAGGTGCTCATCACATTCTTTTATCAAGTTAGTGAATCTTGCTTCTCCTGGAGCTAAAGAAGCACCTTCTTCCAGGGCAGCCTTAGCTGTCTGATATTCTTCAAGCTTGATACATGCATTGCTGCACGATGAAACAAGGGATTATGAAAGGAGGAAAATATAGAAACAAACGTAGTAAATCAACACTAATGTGATCCAAAGTAAATCAACAAGTGATATACAGAAAATGTTAGATCTAGTTTACAAGGATAAGCAACTGACAGAAAAGGGTCATAACTCTCAACAAGGCAACAGAATGAACGGTGGCACGTGTAGTATGTCAAATAATCTACGAAAAAACAGAAATCAACAGTTGGGCTGCACAGCGGCATGTGCAGCCAACAAAAGCTTTCACCAGAATCCCACTTTTGGCCTTAGATTCAACCCAATGCATACATAACAGTTCCATAAATTTTTCCCAGGCAGAAGGAATGGCAGTAGAGCACGAAATATATGTCCAGACAGCAGATCCCATCAGCATTACAACAAAGTTCAACCTTGCATGTAACTCACCCCTTACGCAAGTATGCTTTGGCCATTGAAGGGTCCAACTCAATTGCTTTGTTGGCATCAACAACAGCCTCTGCTTATAAAAAAATAAAATAAAAAAGTGGATTAATAACCAGCTTAGAAAATTGTACAAGTATCACTAGCAGATGGTTATAGTACTACTACCAAAAGAAAACAGGCACGAAAGAATATCGAATATAAGGCAATGGCCCAATGAAAAGTTGACAAAGTGCAACCAAATGCAAAAATGTGAAAAAAAAAATAGGGACACAAAATCTTAAACCTGCTGAAAAGAAATTCAAATATTTTCAAATCTGCAGCAAAACCTACGAAAAATCAAGTAAACGCCCACATCATAGTACCAAAATCAGCCCTTGATGTGACCAAAAGGCCTAAACATAAAATTCAATACAAGACAGCAAACAGGGATTCATTTTTTCTTTTTGAATACTAGCTAATGCTATCATTTAGCAATAGTATTGACAAATTGCCATATCTTAGCAATGTTGCTCAATGCAATACTGGAATTTTGTTCGTAAAATGTCCAAACTAGAGGTCATTTGTAGGGCTCATGCTAGGACACACATGCGCGGAGAGAGAGAGAGAGAGAGAGAGAGAGAGAGAGAGAGAGAGATGTGGTCTTGCTAAAAGTAGCAATTGAGAAATCATGTGCCAAATTTGGAAAAAGATGTAACGATAACCGGTTGGTGAACTTATCAAGCCAATGGAGAACCTTTTCTGAGCTAAATGCCAAATTTTAGCAATAGCATGTCATTTAGCTAGCCATACATTTTGTTCATCACACAGATTGAAAACCTCTATCTCTACCCAAAAGCCTTATCCTAATTCACTCGTGAAAACCCTCTTCCCCTACGAGGATATCAAACCATGGTTCAAAACCAACGCTTAACCAGACTCCCAAATTGCAAGGAAATCTGGGCAAAGATAAATTAGTACCGTAGAAAAGCTTTCAAGTTCAAGATTTTGCAAAGGACGGCTCTTCACTTTCACCTGGTTTTGTCGGCCCCTAAAAAACTCTCCATTTGCAACAGTGTGTTGGAAAAAGGATCGGGCTTCTCTGCAATTGAGCTACAGAGAACCCTTTGCAGTCTCATCTCGTCTAAAGAGACTCTTCGTGACAAGAAACTATTCTTCCCACGAAGAGTGTTTCAACAAAATCTAACCATTTGGACGGCTGAAATTCCACGTACTGCTCTCTGCAGTCCAAACATGACTGCAGAGAGAGAAAAAACATATCAAAAGATTTTTGAGGTAGCCATATCCCATATGAACACTCACAGAAATAAAAGAAGCAAAAACTATCAACTCGCTAGATTTCTGTAATTTGGGCCGATGACGAAAGAACAGTGGAGTATGTACCAAGTTAAGCTAAGTACCACGAACTGGCTTGATCAAGTCGAAACTATTGTACTTAACGGACGAAAAAAGTATGATTTATGAACGAAATTGAGAAGAAGAGATACCAGTGAAGTTGTTGAGCTTGAGGTTGGCCTGAGCACGATCCGCGAAGAGCTCGGCGTTCGCAGGTTCCATAGCAATGGCTTGAGAGTAGAGGTCAACGGCCAGTTCGAAGTGGTCGTCGATAAACGCCTCTCTCGCCCTGGTTTCGAGATCGGACGCCATGAGAGAGAGAGAGAGAGAAAGAGAGAGAGAGAAGAAGAAGAAGAAAATTCTTGACTTGCTCCAATAATTGCAGAACGGTATAAGAGCGCGAGAGAGAGACGACTAGTGGAAGACTCTCCTTTGATTAAAAAATAAAAACTCAAAGACTTTGCTAAAGTCAATTAAAAAAAAAGAAAAATGATATTGACAATTTAAAAATTAATGAAAATACTTTTAAAAAAAAGTGACTTTAAAATTACATTAATTTTAGAATGCATCTATCAATTTTTAGAGTATCAATATCATTTTTCTAAAAAAAATGCCATACAAATTTAACTACAAATTAAAATTAGGAAATAACACTACCAAATTACCAATACTCCAATAGAATATAGCTTCTTCTCTTTCTTTCTTTCTTTTTTTTTCCCCTTTCTAGGACATTTCTAACATAGAGAGAACTTGTTGATGTTGGATAAGAGGTGAAAGAGGATAGATTCGGAAAGTCAAATTGAGTTGGAACCAAATGTTCATTGAATTTTAAATTTGAGCATTATCTACAAAATACTTTGGGTATGAGTTTTACCTAAAGTGTTTTTTTGGGCGTTTTTTGTCTCAAGATCTTTTTATGTTTTTTTAGTTAAATATTAGTAGAACTTTATCAATGCAATAATAATTTTGTACTATTTTTATTCTAATCTAACATCAGAAAAGTGTTATTATATTTTTTTATTTTGCAATTTCTAGTTTTTTTTTTTTTTTGGGTACGTCAGAAATTACAATTTCTAGTGTTTGAGCCTACTCCTCTTTGAAGATTTGAAGCCCGATGTAGTTATTTTTGGGTCGGTTTGATTATGGTGAAAACTTGCAAGCTCTCTTCCATTGCACCAGGTGGCAGGTGCTAGTAGAGCAGGCAGGGAATCAAAGATCTTGTCTTGTTTGTTTTGAGGTCTCAAAATTTATGAATACGATATCCAATAAATTTTCTCTATTAACTATTTCTACTCATTACTTTCAAGAGAAAACCTTAAAACCCAAACCAGACAGGTACTGGGGATGGAACAACAACAGAGCAAGAACAATTCGTTACTCGAAATACCCACAACCACTAAGGGCCACAAGAAGGGTCCTGGAATTTGGTTCAAATTGTAACTGACTTACACATCATCCTATGTTGACTTACTAGGATATTAAGATATCAAAACCAAAATGACTCCACCAGAACAGACCATGTACGCAGGACCAAGGAACACGAGACGAAAATCAGATAGCCCTCAAAGCCCTGTGAGCATGACAAAAAATCATTTCTGGGGCAAGAAAGCCAGCAATATTCGTTTTATTCATTTCCACGGAAAAAAAAGAAGGGCTGAAAATAGAAAGAAAGGTAGAATTCTCCCAACAGCTGCTCAAGCGAAGATTATTATATTAACCAATGGTTCAAGCTGTGATCCTAACAGCAAACAAATCTTTATAGAACAAACAAACCCGTACATATTTTAGGAACAAGAACAAGAAAACCAAAGGGTAGCGAACCCCCAGAGGTTATTGCAAGGATACAACTTCCTTTTTAAGTATCTGAAACGAGTGCAAGCATCATATTACACCTTTGGTAGCGAACCCCCAGAGGTTATTGCAGGTCCACCCTTTTTTGAGAGTGCAATCATATCCTGCAATGTGCCGGTAGTAACTGACTCCAATGTCTTGTAGAATTCCTCAGGGAGAGGACCAGGTCGGTGCAGGGGAATATGTTTTGGCACTGGTGCATCATCCTCGATTACTTCACATTCGTAGTCATCAGGCACACCCCATGGATCCCACTCTGCCATCCAACACAAAGATACATAATGTTAACGCACTTGGAAGAGGAGAGCTTGACAAAATGTCATCCTGTGTTATTCATGTGCACTACTTTTACTTCAGCACAGGCAGACTCTTTCTAGGACGGAAAGCAAAGGTGGTTCCGCAAACCTATATAATCAAGTTTACCATAAAACAAACTTCCACATGCTTAAGCAACCCAAAGGACAGAAGTCGCAGAACAAATACCAACTTTCCAAGTATAGGCATAGAATTTTTGTAACCTGGTTAAAATGCTGCAATATTCTTGCAGATTTTGCAACATACATCTGTGCAACATATATGTTCACAAGCTTCAATACATGCTTAGGATATCAGGATAAAGTTAAGCCACGACGCCTATTATCTGTCCCCAACACTTCAACTTCCAATAGGAGAAAAGAATCAAGCTCTTGAAGAACCTTCTGCAAATTCGGAATAGATAAAAACATGATTTGCCAATGACAACTGCTCATCATAGGGAATATGCAAAACTGTACGGAACTTCTAAAAGTAGTCTTCTAAATGTTAGACACCAAAACTTCTTGGACAATCCTAACCAAGTGTTCGAAAGTAGTCCGCTGTGCAATCCAATATCAATATACAAAATTCATAATTCTGCAGATGGCTGAACCTAATAGAAGTAACTCCAAGTTCTCACACTTCCAGGTATAGGATGTGAACCCAATCAAAGCATCCACATAATATAGATGGTATTCTTATATTATTATACCTAAATATTTCCATCTTCCACAACATGCAGTTGCAATCATAGACATCTATAATTTTTCAGAGTACTTTGTCAATTATGCTGTATCCATTAATGTGAAATAGCTGACTTAAGAGGAATCAAAAGATGAGTTACATGCACGTGATGCGGTCTTCCTTACTGGGATGGGTCCATTTTCAATAGAATTTGAAACTGAGGTTTAGTATTGTATGAATTAGTGTTAATTGTATGAGTTGTCCGACATCAAGCGCATGCAATTTTGTATTTGACGGGTAACTGCATCCTATCTCAAACCAGAACAATATTGATTGGGGATTATAGCTGATATCAAAAGATTATAGCTGATAGCAACATCTATGTTGCTATAAATAAGAGACTCGAGTTCAAGTCCACTTCACTTACCAACCAAAACAACGCTCTCATGATGCATCATCCCTCCACAAAATGTGTTCCTAATGACAGAAATTAACCCCCGGATGAACAGAAATTCTCCCACCCTTCTACTAAACCAGGGTCCAGGGGTTTGGAATAAAGCCGTCAAATGCAAGCTTGCCAAGAATCCCACACTAATGATCACTCCCCATATCAAGTAGCTAGTACTTCTATAAACCATAACTCTTCGTTGCCAGGAAAACTAGCACAATGGCAAAACTACAAACTCAAAACTTTCTTTTTCAACTGCTATACAATCCAATCTTAACCCCAATTTGGTTCCCCAAAAACATTAAATAGGTCATTTTAGACCTGTAGGTACTTGCTTGAAAATTTTAGACAGCTTAAAATTCCAAGACCAACTTCTTAAGAACATTTGAAGGCTTATGCTAACCACCGCTCAGTAGGCAGCAGTTGAAGTCTGAACAGTGCCATAAAGCTTTGAATTTCAAATACACGTCTCATGTTTCTATGCACTTGCACATTTCTGAACACTTACGCTTTCACACCTGTATCAAAGTTATTCATGGGACATTGTTCAATGGTTAAGCATTTCTCAAGATCATGCATCTCTTTTAGAACATAGTTACATTATCCATTATTGGGATAGAACAGGTAACTAATCTAGAACTGTGTCATGCAAATTCTGCAATGTTTTACAGTAACAGTAATACTTCAAATAACTTAATGACAGACTCGCTATACCAACAATTTAATTAATGACTAAACATAATTAGCTAAAATTAATTTGCACCACCAAGCCCTAAGACTCAAGTCTTACTTCCTATTACTTTCCTACAGGCACTCCATTGGTGATAGGCAGCACTCTATGTTGTGGTTTGATTACTGGCTTCCCTCAGGTCCTATCTTATTGACTATTAATGAACAGGTTATTGATGATTCAAGGCTTGGAAGAAACTGCCAAGTGAGTCTTATTGTTGATGGTACCCACTTGAGGTGGCCTTCAACTAATACAATACATTTGATGGCCGCTAGGGACTTGATGCCAGTGGATCTATCCCCTGATCCAAGCAGAAGAGACACCATCCAGTGGGCTGTCCAGGTGATGAGAAGAAAAAAAAGAAGCTTAGCTACTCTAGCAAAGAAAGATTGTTAGCGCAAAGACAGAGAAAATACATATCTGTATATCTATTATCATTTTCTTTTCACTACTATAACGGCTTACCAAAAAAAACAAGGAAACACCTTTTTTGGTCTGAACAGTCAGTTTTGAGGCTCAGTCGCCCCCTTCTTTTCCAAACTGGTAAAACTACCCTTCACTACCTAAATAAACTGCATAGAAAAAAGGGGGAAAAAACTTAACTGCCCACCCTAATTCTTCACCCAATGTTTCCATTTCATTACAGAATAATCTCAATTTCAATCTTTTGCATAACACGCATTGCTCGTGTGTGCCCAGCCATCTAGTGTGTGTGTGTGTGTGTGTGTGTGGGAGAGAGAGAGAGAGAGAGAGAGAGAGAGAGAGAGAGAGACCGGTGTTTATCATTTTCCTTAATTAAAGATAAAACTAAAATATAATTAGCTAAAATTAACTTGCACCATCAAGCGGCCAAGCCCTAATACTCGAGTCTTTACTTCCTATTGTTTTCGGCTTTCCAACATTGTCCCAGAAATCGCAATTGGCCCCAAATTATTCAATGCAAAGACAAAGAAAATACATAAAACTAGGGAGAGAGGGGAGAGAGAGCATTGGAATGTACAAACCGATCATCTTAGCGATGAGCTGGAGCTCGTCCTGTGCCTCTTCGATGAGCTCTTCAACCTGGCCGCAACCCAGGCGCTTCTCGATCGTTTCCCAGTCCTGTTCCTCCTGGCAGACCTTGAGGCGATGGCGCGTGAAGCTCTCGACGGCCTTCCGGTACCCTTCGTCCTCCGGCACCGTCTGGATCTCCTTCAGGGTTTTTCCGTACAGACTTATCAGTACGTCCCTCGCGTTCGGCACCACTTCTAGCCCCACGATCCCCGTCGTCTCTTTCACCTTGGCCATCAACGGCCTCGCTACCATCCGTACAAACATCTTCTCTCTCGCATTCGAGTCTCAACTCCGGTGTCTCTGCGTTGGTTCTACGGTTACATTTCTGCTGAATCTGATCTGAGTGGATCGTCAATGGAAATTAGACTGGGCCGACCAATTATTGGCCCGTTTTGGAGTTTGGACCGTCAATCCTTGGATCAACTTGGTCCATTAATATTCGGCCCAAATTTGACTTGCACACATGCATCGTATCTGTTCGACCTCTAGTAAAATATGCGTGTGTCGTCGGGTAGAAGTAGAACTTTCTTTCTAGCCCCAAACAAATTAATTAAGGAACCCTTTGGCCATGTTCGTTTCGTGTTTCGAGAAAAGTTTGGGTCTCAAACTAACATGGTTTTTGCGATTATTTAATTTTAGAAAACTATTTCTAAAGTAGAGAAGAGGTCATTTGACACAAAGAAATCTGACGCGCGGCATATTTGTAGTTCTTATGAACTATATATACAACACGAAAAACCCGGATGAATGTATGAATAGAAAATACCTTAGGGGCATCAAATAATGTATCATGTATGCAAATTTTGATTTCAGAATAATAAATTTCTTGCTTGTTTTCTCACACTATTATAATGTGGGGACTTTCCTAATGTATTGATGTGGAAGGTATTTCAGGTTTTCTAAAAGTTATTGATAAGGATATTAAAGGATCCGTTCAGGATTCGAGGTAGTTGCTCATAGCACTGTGTTGCACGGCTTGGATGCCGTTCGTTCGGTAATCCAATAGTTCAAATATCATTTCGGTAATGAACGGCTCAGATGTAACATGGGTGAAGATGAGATCTAAACCGTTAGATTGCAAAACGGACGGCATTCAAGCCGCG
The DNA here is from genome assembly GCA_019656275.1 of Rhododendron kiyosumense. NCBI lineage: Eukaryota > Viridiplantae > Streptophyta > Magnoliopsida > Ericales > Ericaceae > Rhododendron > Rhododendron kiyosumense. The sequence goes on from BPLS01027080.1 coordinate 8,247, forward strand.
CAGCTCAGTGCTGTGCAACAATTGCACAGCTCCAACTCCCAATCCTTCACTATTACATTTATAAATCAGAAGTGCAATATGATCTGAAAGAGAATTTGCAATGCATCCTAATCATGTTTAGGGGTTGTTCTTCTAAAAAAGCCACTGGCTTTCCCTCTAAAAATAAGCCAAACAAACCCACAAAAAAACGAAAATAAGCCAATAAGCCACTTATTTTGTCTTTATTCAAGAAAAATTGGATTTCGGTCAAAAAATTTTACTTTTTAGATTCCTCTCGTCGTGAGAATACAATAATCCCCAAAAAATTAACAATAAGCCACGTGATACGAAAAAAATTTGAATAAGGACAAAAAATAAGTCACTTTGGCTTATTTGTCCAAACACCCCCTAAGTTCTAGATGTTTATTATTCTTTATTTTAAAAAATAAAACAATTGTTCACTCTACAGGGCCCGTTTGTTAGGGGTATAAGGAAGGGAGGGAGTGGGATAAAGGAGGGGGCATTTTGTAGCGGAGAAGAAGAGGGGGAAAGACCAAATTGTCCCTCAAACTTAGGGCAACCAAGTACGATATTTTACACCATCCACCCTTATCTACCCAAATAATTATGGGAGTGGGTGAAGGAACTAAGTGGGAGAAGGAATCCCATGTTTGGTAGTGGGAGAAGGAAGGGAGAGAAGGGAGGGCGGGAAAACTTATCTTCTTATTAGAAGGGTCTTAGGCTCCGTTCAGTTGTCGAGAAAGTTGTGTGGGAAATTAGTTCCCAGAAAAAGTGAAGTGAGGTGAAATAAAAGAAAAAGAAAATTATTTTCCTGTGAGTGTTCATTTGACAAAAGAATTTTGCAAGAAAAATTAAGGTTTAATTGTTCATTTGTCAGGAAAAAGAAACTTTCGGGAAAATTTTGTGAGTGTTCACTCATTTTCCTTTTCCCGCGACACAAAATCCTGTGTTTTTTGCAAGATCACTCTTGCAGGAAAGTAATTCCTACAGGAAAACTTAAATTGGTAAGTCTTAGAATTTTCCTGCCATCTGAACACTAGGAAAGTTATGGGAAAATTGATTTTCCCATCATTTCCTGTACTTTCCTGACAACTGAACGGGGCCTTAGCAAACACCATCCCCACCTTAGGAGGAGCTAATTTGGATGGAAAAAAGACCAAATTACCAGTCAATTTTTTTTCCGATTTCTCAATGATCATTTCAAGTAATTTCCCCCATTATCCACCCATATCATATCAATTACCACTCAATCTAAGAGCATCCACAAATGGTAATAATCAAAACCAATAACCAAAATATGCCACGTCAGCATTTGATTATTCATTTAGTCCATAATCAAACTTAACAACTTCTACCTCCACGTTGATTATTTTTGCATTTTTAACCAAAAAAAAATCCTACAATACACAATGCATATTTATTCCATCGAAAACAAGTTCTAATCACGCACCCCATCACACCAAATTATTCGTCTCGATGAAACGATTCCAATGTTAGGGTGTTTTCAGTGTTTTGAGTTTGGTTATTGAGTTTTGGTTATTGGTAAAAGTTTTTAAGTTTGATTATAGAATAAGTGAAATTTAATTATTTGCTAAAAGACTTATAACTTTACTTATTACAATATGAAGTATTTTTTTTTACATTATTGTTAAATTTGTTTATCCACATTCATTTACTTATTAGAATAGAAATGCTCCCATTGATCCAAGATGTTGAGGATAAGGTTTTCTCTACTCATAAGGACGATTTTGGAATTCGCAATTGCTCATTAGAGCATCTGTAGTAGAATCTCTACTTCCCTCGTTACTGCAAAGTAACGAGCCAAAACCCTTAAAATACATCTTTATCAGTCTCGGCATTGGCTAGGTAATTTTATTGTTTGTACAGTGTCTAGTTATAATAAGCGTGGAACTGTTCACTCATTTACGAATAAAATATTAGTTTTTGGCAATCAATCGTTCTAGCAACAGTAAAACGTACAATTGGTCATCTAACGTTTAATATTTATTTGGACCCATTACGGATCCTATAAAGATGATTCAAACTGCAAGTCATTCTTAAAATATTTTTTTATAGGTTCCTTAAAAAAATTAGCTCAATCCAATATCGGTAGGGCTCTCATATGAGTTAGGACTCTCTTAGGATACTTATTGAAAGGTCTTAGAGCCAAAAATTCATTATAACTATTTAGGATAAAATGATCAGAAAAACAAGATCTTCGCACCGGTTCAAACAGATTGAAAAATGGAACACTTTTTTTTAATCATATTTTTTAATATATAAAAAAATATGGTTAAAAAATTAAGTACTCTATTTTTTAATTCATTTGAACCGGTGCGAAAATCTTATTTTTTTATCATTTTATTCTATCTACAAATATTTAATTAAGAAGAGAGTAAGAGTAAAGAGTCTGATGCAGTGGACATTGTAAAAATGACTAGCTAA
>BPLS01027089.1:1104-22868 GCA_019656275.1 Rhododendron kiyosumense
GCAAAATGCGCGAGATCCTGCACATCCAGGGGGGCCAATGCGGCAACCAGATCGGCGCAAAGTTCTGGGAAGTCGTGTGCGCCGAGCACGGCATCGACTTCACCGGCCGCTACAGCGGCGACAACGACCTCCAGCTGGAGCGGGTCAATGTGTACTACAACGAAGCCAGCTGCGGGCGGTTCGTGCCGCGGGCCGTCCTCATGGATCTGGAGCCCGGGACCATGGACAGCGTCCGATCCGGGCCGTACGGCCAGATCTTCCGGCCCGACAACTTCGTCTTCGGCCAGTCCGGCGCGGGTAACAACTGGGCCAAGGGGCATTACACGGAGGGCGCTGAGCTCATCGATTCTGTTCTCGATGTGGTCCGTAAGGAGGCTGAGAACTGTGACTGTCTTCAAGGTATTGTTTATTTGATTTTGTCTTCTTTTGCGGTGCATTCACTGTTTCTTTATCGCTTTAGTTTTTTCTTGTTTATTAGATCTAATCTGGCGATCTGTATTTTGGTTCCCTGTTACCCTTTCTAAGTGTTTCGTTTGCAAATTTTCAGTGATCAGATGTTCGTTTAAGATCATAGTGCGTCATTTATTTTTTTTGCATACATTGGTGTTCGTTTGGTAGGAATTCATGAATGTAGAGCTAATTAATGCAATGTGAACCTTAGTCATACAAACACATGTGGGAGCGCGAGCCTGAAATGGTCTCTTAAAAATATTCTGCAACACTTAAATTCGTGATATCTAGGATTGCGAGGATTGAGAGTGTTGAGCGCAAATCCTAATTGGAAATTGTGGTTGCACCAAATCCTGATTTGTAGTTAGTTTCCTCTTCTACAATGTAGCATGGTTTATGAATGCCTGTGGCACTGTGCTTGAATTTTCTCTGCATTGATATCCAAGAAGGGTTATTCCGCCTAATAGCTATAAGCTATGTCCTGATACACTAACAAAAACTCAATTCAACTAAGGTAGTGGACCTAGTGGTATTAGTCTCAGATTTCTGGATTTTTTTTTTGTTGCATTTCTCACCAATGAAAATGAGATTGGTTTTATGGATGATGTCATTCCGTGGTTCCATTGTTTGTACTTCTTCTAATGTTTTCTATTGTAGGAATTTTATCGACTTGGAATCTTCAAATCACAAATTATCTCATGACTTGCACTATTTTTGTCTTCAGGGTTTCAGGTTTGTCACTCCTTGGGAGGTGGGACTGGGTCTGGCATGGGAACTCTTCTAATTTCAAAGATAAGAGAAGAATACCCAGATCGCATGATGCTCACTTTCTCTGTTTTTCCATCACCGAAGGTGTCCGACACTGTTGTAGAACCTTACAATGCCACTCTCTCAGTTCACCAACTTGTTGAGAATGCTGATGAGTGTATGGTCCTGGACAATGAGGCTCTCTATGACATTTGCTTCCGGACCTTAAAGCTCACAACTCCAAGCTGTAAGTTTCATTTCTTTACACTCTTGTTTCATGCATTCAGTTTTCCAATTTTCTGACAACTTTGACTGCACTTTTCAAAGTTCACCTTCACGTGTGGACTCCAATGTTTTAGGCTTTTAGCAGGTACGAGTCTTTTGACTCTCTGCCCATTGCAATCGCTTTTAGCAGATATGAGTCTTTTGACTCTGTGCCCATTGCAATCCTTCATGCCTGTGGTTTTTAAACTACTGTATGCAAAGCAGTCGAGGTTCTATGTTTGTATGATTCTAGTTGTTTTCCAACCGGATTTGAACATTAAATTCTTTTGAGGAGTTAATGTATGATATGGTAGATTTATCTTTTATGGAATTTATGTATGTTATGTTGAAGTCTGTGTATGCAAGATAGCATTATCTAAAATTTTGAGTATGTTGTTAAACTAATTATTTTTCTGGAGGTCGAGCTGTACTATATTGCTTACAGTTTTAACCTGAACAGTCGGAGACCTGAACCACCTGATTTCTGCCACCATGAGTGGTGTAACCTGCTGCCTTCGCTTCCCTGGTCAACTGAACTCTGATCTCCGCAAGCTTGCAGTCAACCTCATCCCATTCCCACGGTTGCATTTCTTCATGGTTGGATTTGCTCCACTCACATCTCGTGGGTCCCAGCAATACCGTGCTCTCACTGTTCCTGAGCTCACCCAACAGATGTGGGATTCCAAAAACATGATGTGTGCTGCCGATCCTCGCCACGGTCGGTATTTGACTGCTTCAGCTATGTTCCGTGGCAAGATGAGCACAAAAGAAGTTGATGAGCAGATGATTAACGTCCAGAACAAGAACTCTTCGTACTTTGTTGAGTGGATCCCCAACAACGTGAAGTCTACTGTTTGCGATATCCCTCCTACGGGTTTGAAGATGGCATCGACTTTCATCGGGAACTCCACCTCAATCCAGGAGATGTTCCGACGGGTGAGCGAGCAGTTCACTGCCATGTTCCGCAGGAAGGCGTTTTTGCATTGGTACACTGGAGAGGGAATGGACGAGATGGAGTTTACTGAGGCAGAGAGCAACATGAATGATTTGGTTTCTGAGTACCAGCAGTACCAAGATGCTACAGCTGATGAGGAAGGTTACGAGTATGAAGACGAAGAGGAGGAACAAGAAGAAGCTTAAGGGTCTGGGTGTCCTGGGATTTTGGCTTGTCCTTAGTAGCTGCAATTGTGTTGCAAGGTTTATGTTCTTTGCTCATGAGTACGCGTTATATGGTGTCTGAATTGGTACTGTTTTGCTTGTTTCCTGGCATATCTCTCTGGTGTTTGAATTAGGGAAGTAGTTATTTGCCATTATCTTCTACTTTAGAAGATGATATGGTGGTGAATTGTAGCAGACATGGTGTTTTGGTGAAAATATATGCACTGCAATTGGTGATAGATGCCATGGTTGGAAATAATTGTCACCGTGTTATGCATTTGGATGATGGAATAAACCCTTCGTGTCCTTGCAAATTAGTCGAGAGTTGTCACTGAGTTTAGTTCTTTGGATGAGTTGTTACAAATCAGTGAGTTGTCAATCACGAGTTGCTATTGATTATATTTGCCTTGCGGCCTTTGCCCATTTGGAATTCTGAATTCTTTTATTAAACAAAATATGTAATTAAAAAGTACTCGGGTGATTGGCCATTGGCCAAATCACCCCAAGTACAAAGAACTGAATGGTCAACACAAAAGAAGTGAGCAAGCCTGGGCAGTACATGATAAACCGGGCAACCTTCACAACCTGCTACTGCAAAGCAACGAAACAATGGAACTAGAAGCTAGAATATTATACATGCTCTGAACCATGACCTAGGATAGAAATTAGATGCTCTAAATTGCAGCGAAAAATGCATCACTCATGCAACAAACCAATTTGTCTATTTGTGTAACAGAAGCTGCTCTTTCTGGTTCTGCCCTTCACTTAGGTAACACTAATTAATACTAAGAGAGAACAAGCTTTTTGTTTTAGGCTCCGAACTTGGGGACTTTAGCGGTAGAGATTTGAGCAAGGAAGTGCTCCGCGACAAACCGCCGTTGGATTTTGCCAGTAGCAGTCTTTGGGAGAGAATCGGTGATGAAAACCTTCTTGGGGACCTTGAAAGCTGCGAGATTCTTCTTGCAGAACCTCAACACCTCAGCCTCATCGACGTTTGATCCTTCTCTAGGAATGATAGCACAGTTTATCTGTGAACAAAGGAGAGGGGTTTAAAACTATGCTTATAATTTGACCAATGCATAACATCGAGCACCAAATGTACCAAGGCTATGCAGAATTATTATCCAGATCACACACATGCACCCCCACCCAAAAAAACGTTAAAAGATGCAAAAGTTTGTTTAGATATCTCGGGACGTGTATCATTAGAAAACATAGCAATTAAACTATACGAGACACGTGTAATGTCCTAACGATATTAAACTACTAGCTGTCATTTGGCAGCCATGAAAGTTTAGGTCACAAATCAAGATTCTGTTCTGAGCCCTATATTTTGCTTTTTGGGTAGGGATTCGGACAAGTTAGGAAAATGTAAATAGCAAATGAAACCAGTGCAATTAGCTGGCCCAAAGGTTGGAAAAAGGGGCAAGTTTTGAACGACTCTTTAGATGGAAAATGCATTGCAATATGGTTAAACATCCCTATCGCAATCAACCATTTAAATTAAGAGTTGTGTTGCCTCAGTCATGGAATCAGCGTGCATGGCAGTCCAACGAATTCAAAACCTTTTGAAACAGAATTTGACCAGTTCTCGTACTGAATGGATCCCATCACAGTGGGCAAGTATCCCATATGATGCAACTACCTTCCAAAGGAATCACCGGCATATAAAAAGAGGAGAAAATTGACATCAATAAGGGAGGAGGTGATGAAATCTTTTTGTTTTTACCTCTTCCCCGTATTTGTCGTCTGGAACTCCAAAGCAAACGGCTTGAGCAATGTCTGGATGAGATAGAAGAACTGCGTCCACTTCAATAGGTGAGATCTTCTCTCCTGAAAAATGTAGGCATTTGTTAATATACTCAGCTGGAAAGTTTCTGCAACCTCTCTATCTATCAATAGGGATTGGGGCCGCTAAAAGAAGAACGCTCCGACCAATACTGATTGTATGGATTCAGATTATCGAAGAAGTCTCATAAGGGTGGCATAAATTTTCAGCAATGACATTTGTATTTCGTTTCCATTATCAATCACAGAATCTAGCAAAAGTAAAAAATCGCCTGTAAAACTAATGTGGCATATGACAACACTAGCCGAGGCTTTCCCACCATTTCTTCGGAACTTCCTCCCTTATGAATTAGGGCGTACTGTACTATGTGCTAAGATCATCTGGATGTCCTGAGTCTAAAAAATTAAATAAATGCATCCAATTATGTATAACTAGTCACTCACAACAGTTGCTAAATTTTGCTAGAATGCCATAAGCCCTAGTCCAATATTGCTTCATATAAATAGATCAAAGCGCACGATGTAAAGAATGCATAAATCTTTTAAAGTTACAGAGACCTCATCTTTTATCATGTTACTCCTATTACTTAAAGAAAACAAAAGTAGTTCACCAAAAGTGCTTTGAAGAGCAATAATGTTATTTTTCAACGGTTGGTAGCAATAAATAAGGGACCTCCCACTAAACCAAGGCTCTTCTAAAATACCACAAGAGCTTTGGGAGACGAAATATTGCAGTCATTGTCAAAGACCATCTGGAAGGGTAGCTAAAAGTATGTTATTTTCATTCTAGTGGTGGAAGCCAAAAGAGCTTAAAATCTCCACTTAAGTGGTAGCCGGCCTAAGTGGTAGCCTTTAATGTGACACAAACCCACAATCTGCCAAAAAAGTCGGTACCAATCGAAATGAATGAAATAAAAAGTGCGAAAATCACTCCCTAAAATAAAACCAACTAGTATATGTTATTATTAGTACGCACACGTTAGCTTTACGGTGGGGCTGCCCTTCCTCTTATTTATAGTTCTTGCAATTTCCAACCCTAAAATACGGAGTAATATTCTGAATGAAAAGAAAAGATTCCAACGCACCTTCTAAAGTAAGGATTAATATAGCACTATTCACTGATTGCAATAGCATTATGAAAGGCATACAACTAGTTAACTAAAGTAATTTAATCAGGAATTTACCTCCACGGTTGATCAGCTCCTTAATCCGCCCGACAAGTTGCAAATACCCATCCGAATCGAAAAACCCGAGATCTCCGGTATGAAACCACCCAAACCGAAACGCAGCTTTATTTGCCTCAGGATTATTCTTGTACCCGGTTGTCACATTCGGCCCCCTAATACAAACCTCCCCACTTTTCCCACACTCTTGTTCAACGCCATTTTCATCCAATATTGCCATTTCTTGACCCACGGGTTTACCAACCGACCCGGCCTTGTGCGGGCCATCCTCGGGTAATGGGTTCGACGCCATCAGATGCGTCGCTTCCGTCATCGCGTACGCCTCCAAAACCGGCGCCCCGAACGCTTCCTCGAGCCGCTCTAAAATAACCGGCGCGAGCGAAGCGCTGCAGCTCCGAATGAACCGGAGTTTCGGGTAAACCGGTTCAGGGTTGTTCAAATGGCGGTCCAATATGATCTGGTGGATCGTGGGGACGGCGGTGTACCACGTGGCGCTGTAACGGTTCATGTCCGACCAGAAAGTCGAAGCGGAGAATCTGCCGGCGGACGGGAGAGTCACGGCGGCTCCCGCCGCGAGTGAACTCAGTAACCCGGCGAACAACCCGTGTACGTGGAACAGGGGGAGGACTATAACGGTCGAGTCGGACTCGGTGAGTTTGTAGACCGATTTGATGTTTTGTACGGAGGAGGATAGGTTGAGCTGAGTCAAGGGCACGCCCTTGGGCCGGCTGGTGGTGCCGGAGGTGTGGAGGAAGAGGGCGACGTCGGCTGGGTCATTGACGAGTCTGGAGAGCAAGTCGGGGTTCAACTCGGACCGAGTTGAGGAGAGAGTTATATCGGAGGCGGGTTGAGGAAGCGAAGCGGTGATGTGCGGGATGTTGAGTACGGACGCGGCGGATTGAGCCGGCTTGTTTCCTTCTTGGGAGGTTAGGAGGAGTTTCGAGCCGGAGTCGGAGAGGTAGAACTGGAACTCGTCCGAGGTGTAAGCCGCGTTGAGCGGCGCGGCCGTGGCGCGGATGCGGATTACGGCCAGAAACATGATTACGAACTGGAATGAACATGACAAAACCCGTAATTAGATTCGATACGAATTGATTCTATGTTCAAGTACTATTATGAGTTTCCATTAAAATTTATTACTTTTTCGATTTTTCCCGAGAAAGACAATCAATCAATAATTCACAAAAATGCTAATCGAAACAAGAATGGAAAATACGAAAATTGACGACGACAATTAGTAAATGGGTAGGTGAAGGGTTTAAAACCTCGATGGTGTTGGGGAAGGTGAGAGCGACCACGTCACCGGGTTTAACGCCGGAGGCGACGAGTTGGGAGGCGGCTTGTTCGATCAGTTCTTGAAGGCGAGCGTGCGTGAGGTCGAACTGGCCGGAGACAGAAATCGCGCGGCGGGATGGGAATTCGCCGGCGACCTTCTTTAGTAATCCGGTGAGCGTCGAACTTGCCATTTTTCTATACGATGTTAGAGAGAGATTATTTAGAGAGAAAGAGAGAGAACGATCGTGAATGTCGAGCAGATATTGGATTGAGAAATCGGTGATGCATATAAATACGTGTGATGAGTGGTGAACGTAAGTTACGTAACGATGGCTGGCAGATTGTGGATTCTTCGAGGGAGGCGAGAGTAGGGAAGGTTGGTGACCACGTGGCGAAATCGAAGGAGAGGCAAATTGTATTCGTTTGACTTCTGACTAGGACTTTCTTCTTCTTCTTTTATGGGCTTAGGACTTGTTTGGCATTCTAATCTGAATGTCGGCAAATGTCACTCATATGTATATATAGAAAAATGCTAATCATAGTCTCGTGGACACTGGACAGTGATTGATGTGAAAAAAAACCCATCGATACATGTAAAAGAAACAATGTAGAGTCACAGGGCACTTCTACTAAGGGCGCTCTTATTCAATAAATTGCGGATTTTGTCTTTTCTAATCCAATTTTAATTATTCGAACCGTTCAATGTAATCAGAACATGATTTTAAGTGTCTCAGTGAGAATTCAGCAAAAAAAAAAAAAAAACTCTAAAGGCCTTCATCCAAGCAGTTTTCATTAAACGGTTTAAATAAAAACTGCTCGAATCAAGCCATTTCAAGTCTTTTTTTTTTTTGCGGATTTCTCTCAGTTTCCTTTAAAATCATGTTCTATACACATTGAGCGACTCAGATTCTCAAAATTCGGTCGGGAAAGACAAAGTCCGCATTTCAAAAGTGTAAGGGCGCCTTTAGTAGAAGCCCTTTGTGTAGAGTTATATGCGAAAGTGCATTGATGTTTTCTGAACCATTAGCACAAAGTGAGTAATACGTGAGTCTTTATTTATTTGCACAAAGTAAATAAAAATTAAAAGCAAACAAAAAAAAATGCATTAAGTCAAACGAGTCCTTACGTTTTCAAGTGTGAGTAGCTGTTGTGCTCATCTCACAACAGTGTACAGCTATGTATTCTCACCGTTCATTGACATTTGACATATGGTATCCTATTCCCAGTCATTGACATATAGCTCGAAATACAGTAAGATTTCCATGTGATTTCATTATTTCATTTTTATGGAAAGAAATCCGTGGTTAAAATCGAGACTGAACCGTGAGACTTTTAGATTAGGATTGGATTAATTTTTTTAAAAACCGTGGCTTTTGGATTAGGATCGGCTTCATAAGAATCCAATCCAATCCAAACCGTGGACAACCCTAAGAGCATCCACAATGGATTTGGTATATCTGTGTGTTAAAAATAGTTGTTAAAATGTGTATTAAGATAAAAATGAGCCCCACAAGTTTGTGTTAGACATTGTTAACATATGAGTGTGTTATAGAACATTCCATAATGAGTTTAGTAAATTTATGTGTTAATATATTTGTTAGGATAAAAAAAAATTGGGCCTTACAAGTGTGTATATATATTAAGGCTCCGTTCCAGAACGGGTTTAAGAACTTATTTTTTGTTCAATAATAAGGCTTGTTCCACAAAATAAGGAATAAGTACTTATTTTTTGGTTAAGGCAACTTCAAACTCAAAAATTGTGTGTTTACGCAAATAATTTTTTTATCAATATGGATCTTGTTTGATAGATTTTATTGAGATCTTTAATACGGTGCAAAAAAAATTCAAAAATTATTTTTCATTTATGTTATTTTTGAGTTTGCAAATATGAAATAAGCTGCTTATTTGGGTTTTGTGGAACAACCCTTCTTATTTTCTTTGAGAAGATCCAAAATAAGTACTTATTTTTTAAGAAGGTTTCTGGAACGGGGCCTAAGAGTCATAGACATTTATATTTTATAATTAGAGTTTGAATTTATAGAGATAGGACCCACTTTATGGTTTGCTTACTGTTGACGCAAATTCTGGACACGGTTTCGCGGTTACAGCTTGAGAAGGATGAAGGAAAAGATGGTGGACCCCCAAAAATCTGGTGACTCGGCCGGCGTGCGTTGGTTGGCGCTGATGAGATCAGTGATGACCGCCAACTCCCCATTTGGCTTCGTTGCAAGTTGGGCGGAGGACCCTACATCTCACACCTGTTGAAAATTCTAAATTGTATAATAGTCTCTGTTTAAAAGTGGGATGATCCTTCTTGTTTTTTGTGACCATTCAAGGAAGAGAAACCACGTACCTCTTTGGCAAGCTCAAGGGTCGGCGTTTGTCGGTCGTTTGTCTCTTCTCCATTTCATTGGGTCATTTTTATATTTTTGCTATGGCCTGTGTTGTTTACACTAATCTCCCACCACAGCGTATCATAAATAGCATGGCATGACTCGAGTCTATGTCCGGACTCCAGCTTAATTACACATACCTCAACTGATATTCGGAGGCCAATCCAACCAGTCAATTGCGGAGAATTCAATTAAAATCAAAGCAAAATTTCATATGGAGTGGATCCAGAGAAGTTGAATAATAGATACTAGAATAAAATCTTTACTATTCACAGGATGATTAATTTCCAAGTATACAATTGTTAATATACTCGGAATATATACGAGTCCAAGAAAGCTTGATCGTTTTATCAAAATCGAATATGAATTATATTAACAATTGTAGAGGTGCAACAACAAATCAAATTTACTTCGATTAAAGTCTTCTCAGAAAATAAAAGGCGAATTTGGAATAAGATGTATATATGACAACATATCTTCTCGGGTAGGCAAGATTAGGGATGACAATTACCTCCGATCCACCCCCGCCTCCGACCTCCCCGCCCCAATCTGAGTGGGTATTCCCCGATTCGATAGGCAAATGGAGCGGGTATGGTATTTGCTTCCCCCGCCCCGTTTTAACTCGATCCGAACTTGATTATAAATATTTATATTTTTGTATGTATATGTCTAAATAAATGTCATTGTTTTGATATAATAAGAGCAATATACTAATTAATAAAACACTAATTTATGTCTTCGTTTTTTTTATTTCTATTTTTTTCAACTCTCATCAATCATCAATATCTTGTTTTTTTTTCGAAACACTCTAAAAAAAACAAAACTAGTCCAATTATTATGGTGAATGGGGACCCGATTTTTCCCCGACCCCGACACTTTCCCGATTTCCCCCGTTCCAACTCCGATCCGATATAGAACAGGGCGGATTTGGGGGACGGAAAAAAAAAAGGAGTTTCTTTAATGTCTCTTTCCAACACGGACTCTTGGGACTTACGAAAAGCACCGAAGCACCTAAAATCACATTTTAATAAACAATAAAGATATAGGTACCGATTGGGGGGAGGGAAAACGTACCGACCGGCCGCCGGCGGGTTGTCTCCGGCCACCGGACGGTCGATCCGAGCCGTCCAAAAATTCTAAAAAAGAAAACCTAGGGGGCCAGCGCGAGAATCAATGGCATCCGAGGTGTGTAGGGTGCTTGATCCGAGCACCCATTTTTCATGTATATATCCCGCGTGGGCCCCCTCGGTTTTCTTTTTTAAAATTTTTGGACGGCTCGGATCGGCCGTCCGGTGGCCGGAGACGGCCCGACGGCGGCCGGTCGGTACGTTTTCCCTCCCCCCCAATCTGTACATATAGCAGCACTCTTTAATAAATAGGCAGATTATTTGCGTGCCTGAAATTTCAGTAGGGAACATTGACGATGAAATTTGGAGGGGTTCCCTTTAAAAGGTTAGTATTTTATTAGTTGGGTATTGTGACTCTGGTTAATATGTGCCCCAAGGGCATGGTAATAGAATTGCATTAAATTTTCTATTTCACTCTATTTTTTTTGGGAAATGTAAAGGTTGTGGTAGAGTAATAAATTGTTTTTTCTTTAAGAAAACTCAGTTTTTTAGGTATGGGACTGATTAGACCCCGTTCCGCTTTTTTTCTAAATTTTTTTTTAAAAAGAAGGTAATTTCAAGCTTAAATATAATGAAAATAAAAAATAATTTTTAAATTTTTTTTCACTGTTTAAAAGATATCAATGAGATCTATTAAACAAGATCTATATTGATAGAAAAATTATTTGTATAAACACATAATTTTTAAGTTTAAAATTAGGGCAAATTATAGTTACCCCCCTCTAACTATGCCTCGGATACACTTACCCCCCTCTAACTTTTTTTTCTAACACTTAACCCCCTCAAACTAATGAAAATTCACACGGTCAAAATTTCAAACGGTCATAACTTCTTCGTCCAAAATCGAAAATATGCAAATTATATATCAATTTCGAGGTCTTGAAGTCAACTTTCTAATGACACCAAAATCACATCATAATTCAAAGCACACAGAAAGTTATGATCAAAAGAGTAAGGGCTGGTAGACAGAAAGACCGTTTTGATCATAACTTTCTGTGTGTTTTGAATCGTGATGTGATTTTGGTGTCATTAGAAAGCTGACTTCAAGATCTCGAAATCGATATATAATTTGCATATTTTCGATTTTGGACGAAGAAGTTATGACCGTTTGAAGTTTTGACCGTGTGAATTTTCATTAGTTTGAGGGGGTTAAGTGTCAAAAAAAAAGTTAGAGGGGGGTAAGTGTATCCGAGGCATAGTTAGAGGGGGATAACTATAATTTGCCCTTAAAATTATCTTCATTTTCTAAAAGTTCCTTTTTTGAGAGAGTGGAACACAAATACTCCCGCAGTCCCGCGTTACTCTCCCTTCCCCATCCCCTCCACCAACAGAACCTCTGCAAATCTTCCACAGGGACCCGAATTAACCATTAAAAACCCTTAACATTCGAGTTAAAAAAACAGAAAAATTACTCACCGAAATCTAACGAATTCAAATCAGATTAATAAAGATGGATGAATAAATTGTATAATTTGCAAAAAGGCTAGGTTTGGCTTACTAAGCCATTTGGATTGTGTTTTGTCTTTTTTATTCAATTTTTTTTTTGTATTCCTTAATTTTGTTCAATTTTATGAATTATTGATTTGTGCTGATGACAGAAATCTAAAAAGTTCAAAATTAAGTTTAATTTTTTTGAATAAGAACAAAAATAATCAAAAAAAACTATTTGTGTTGGATTATTTTTGTCTTTATTAAAAAAAATAGTTTTGAACATAATTTTGTACTTTTCAATTTTTTTTCTCGTCAAGAAGAACCTATGATCCAAAAAAAGATTGACGTAAAACTACCAAGTGCAAAAAAATTCCAAATTAAGCCAAAAACATAATTCAACTCTCCAGCCAAAAAAAATCAGCATATTAGTCTAAAGTCCAAATGAAATAACCCAATAAAAGCTTTAGTTTAGCTTAAGTTTCTGTGATATGTAAAATCCATTAATAAAAAAAATTTAGAGTCTAAAGTACATGAAAAGACAAAATTGCCTTTAATGGGACAAGGGCTTTGTTTGACTAACACAAAAAAATATCTTTTTTTTTTCATTTAAATTTTCTTAAATGAGACAAGGGTCTTGTTTGGCTACACAAAATATGTCTTTTTTCGTATTTTTCGATCTTGTTGCACTTTCATAGGGTACCCTAGGCTTTTAGGCACTTTCGTAGGGTCCCCTAGGCTTTTAGGCACTTTCATATATATGATATTCTAAGGTTTTAGGCACTTTTAATGCCGATCAACGTTGGTCAACCTTGGTCAATGCCGATTAACCTTGGTCAACGCCGGTTAACATTGAGAGGGTTTGTTTTTTGTAAATCTTGGACAAAATGTCCTTTAGACTTTAGGGAAAAATATTTAAGTCTTTATTATAGCAAAAACGAAAAATATTTATGTCATTATAATAAAAACTCTTATAGTATGTTCTCCTAAATTTGTTCAAAAAAGATTGACATAAAGACGGAACTTTTTTGTTAATCTGTTGAGTTTTTTAATTAATATGGTGTTTGTTGAGTTTTTGAATCTAATGTGAGTTTCGTAATTTTCCAATGATTTTTTATTGTGCTCGTGAACGGAAATTAAATGCTGAAGAGTGGCTTAATATAGGCTGTTTGGTAGAAAAATGGGTTACAGTTTGTGTGAATTGGGATGCCAAAAGACAATAGAAGGTGAAAGGAAAAAAAAGAAAAGAAAAGAAAGAAAGAAGGGAGCACAAAAAAAATTGAGTGGAGGGAAAACTAAGGGGTATTTTTGTCTCCACAAACATGATTTACTCTTTATCCAATATTCCAACTACTTTCATTCCTCTCTGGAAAGTCGAGTTTAATTGATCTCAATTAATAAACATTATCATGTGTCTTAGTGACACGTATTAACAAAACCCTTATTTTGACAAAAACAAAAAAAAACAAAACAACACCCTTATATTTAGTATGGTCCGTGTGTCACTTCAACTCCACCGACTCCGTGTGTTATCTTTCTCCGCTTTAAAGAAGAGAAAAAGGTTGAAGTGAGTCGCGTGCCCGAAACAAACTACTACTGCTAAATGACCTTTAAGGTGAGTTGCGTGCCCGAAGATTCGCCCCCCATTTAATGCCCTATTGGATAAAATCCGTTACCTACACTGGTTCGCGTGTCACGAAGAAGATGAAATTTGAGTTGCCAAGGCATTAAATGGGCTAAACTGCTACGGTGATCCAACGGGGTTATCGATCTCACATCGACGGCAATTCGAAGATCACTACGGATACGCAGATAATTCGAGCCATTTAGTAACTTAAAAAAAATTGAAAGAACTTAAGAAACATCAGTTCAATCGATGAAAATAGCATGTAGCATTATCAATTGAGTATAGGGCTTGTTTAATTATGTTATGTGGCATTCAAACATACATACAAACTGACTTAATGACTATATACTACAAAACAGACGTCACGCTTTCTCTCTATGACGTATGTAACATTGTAATACATTCTCAAACTAATGCCTTGTTCTTTTCCATTTTCAAAAAGAAATTTTCAAAAAATTCTCCATACTTCTAACAGTTCTCTTTTTATCTTTCTCCACTTATTATCCCTACAATTTTTTAAAACACAAACCAAGCAAAGCATTAAATTTTTGGAGATTAGAAGATGGAATCCCCTTCAAACACAAACTAAAAAAATCTGCTACTACCACTTTCCTTCACGGTTACTGCTAAGATTACTATCTGCTTTGTTCGAGAATCAACGTCGGACAAAGAATCAAATTACGATTATCAATATCAACATCGACAGGCCGATCAGGGGAAAAAAAAAATCATCAACACGGATAGAGATTACGAATATCAAAATCAACAGAGAATCAGATTACGATTATCGACATCAATATCGAGAGGGTGACACAAGTTAAATTCCATAACGCCGATCGAATGAAAACCCTCACTTCCACGCTCAGGGGTTGGAAGATGAGCACAGACTAAGCCAGAGACGGTCTTTAGGAGGTATGACACAGGTTATTGTTGAATTCCACCCAATTAAGTGGAATGAGATGACGATGCAGGGGATAATCTTCCCTGGGATGTGTCGGCAACGGCTTTGTTTGAGTGCGTCGTACTCGGTGTCTAGAGTAAATCCCGCAAATCGTCATTTGTTTAAGGAAGGAACCAGGCTTTAGGGATAGGGGATTCCCATTTATTTGATTCATGAAGCGTATCATCTATAAAAGCCTTATCCTAAATGAATACATAAATTAAGCAATAGGAATACGAATTCCCTAGGGGCAAGCTACACGATAACGAAATTACGATTGATCATACATATCGAGTTGTTTGATGTACATCTGTAATGTATTGGCACACTATAGGAACTTTTGTCCGAAAGAAACGCCTAAGAGCATTCAGTTAGACTTGTGCTAATCTATCATAAATTTAGGGGTTGTTTGGTTAGCTCATTTTCACATTTTCATTATTACATTTTCACATTTTGATTGTTTGGTTCCTCATTTTGCAAATGTGTTTTGGAGAACACATTTTTCAAGCTCTTTTTCATTTTCGGATTTTTCCATTTTAGTAAGTGTTTGCTGTTTGGCTCCTCTTTTTCTTTTCCATGTTTTTGGCAAAATGGCTTTGCCCATTTTGCTCATCTAGAGCAAAAGTCAAAAAGTGCTCTGGAGTTGTTTTTCCCATTTTCCCATTTTCTCATTTTACATTCTTTTACAAAAATGCCCTTGAAGAAGTTAAGTGCTCTGGTAGTGTTTTGCCCATTTTGCGTTCTTTTATTTTCAATAATGCATAAAGCTTATGGTCAAAAAGAACAAGTCCATATTGTATAGCATTGCATGCCTAACCATATATTCATTTCTTTAAGAAAAAAAGTACTTTAAAGTATAAAGAGATTACACCACCTTTCGAAAAATAATAATACTCTAACAATTAAGCTAATCTTTTATCTTCAGCCGTTAATAGTGCTAATACACTAGTAAAACACAAAGGGCAACATGATAAAACTAATACATAATTCATTTTCATCATATCTCTTCTAAACACTATTCCTCTTGAAAAATGCATTCTGCACATATTCAACCAAACACCTACCAGGATTCAAAAGACATTCTGACAATAATTTAAAAAGTCAAAAAACTAAAAATGAAAAGCCAAAAAAATAGGCTTCCAAACACTTTATCAGATTCAAATTACATTCTGACCAAAAAGATAAAAAGCCAAAAAATTAAAAATGAAAAGCCAAAAAGTAAGCTCCTAAACACTCCCTAAGTGTCCTAGGATTTTGGGTTTGGCATTCTTTTTAGAAATTAATTTACTAATCTGGTAGCGCTGTCTATGCAAAGAATAGGTACAAGAGCATTGAATAATTTATCACCCACTCGATGCAAGTCACCTATTCCCTCCATCCTATTTTGGTTGTCTATTTTCGTTTTTCGTACCGTTCTTTCAACTCTTATATCTTCCAATTTGAATTTTCAGAAATATACAATATGAATCTTGTTTGATAGTTCTCAATTAGATCTATAATACAAAGTTTTCAAAATTATGAAAAACATTATAAATTGGGAGAGATATAAGCGTTGAAAAAACAACACAAAAAACGAAAATAGACAACCAAAAATGGAACGGATGGAGTAGTAATTTCTAGCTAGAAGTTCAGGAAGCCTTTATTTGGCCTCGAATTCAACTTCCGACTATGTATGTATTATCAATTGAGGTGTTTGGTTAGTTCATACAGGATTCGGGCATACTTGAGCCATCCTTTAGCGGAAGATGGGATTGATTCTCAAGTTTAGTCTATACATTAGATCACCGAAGCTCGAACTATCGAAAAATAGTACTAGTAGAAATGAAGGGACAATCTATGAGGGTTTACTACTCCATAAACAGATGAGAAAATAGGCGTCTGCACAATTTAGCGCAAAACATCAGGGAAACCAAATGTTTTTTCATAGATAGAAAACTTCTTGAGATACTATTCGAATATTGACTGCATCACCACCTATCACTTAAAAGTGCAATACCCGGCCGAATAAAATATCCCTTTGAACTTTCTTCTTTTTTTCTGTTGAAAAAGGAAGTGTCGGAGATATTTCATTTTATCAAATAATTGAAGCACTCAACGAATAATTCCACCTTGGCTGTTTGTACAGATAATCACCATTCACATCAGCTAAAATCGTGATAGAAGGAAGAGCTTTACGCAGTGATATAGTATCTGCATCCAATCAGAAAGCTAACGCAGCGATTGGAAAGAAATGATTATGATCCGGCAAATCTATATGTAAAACTGAGCAAAAAAATATCTAAGTGTTTGGTCACGAAATGCCTCAAGAACTGAGTGCGGGCGTGCCAAGGCTTGTCGTATCTAACGTAGGGTTGAGTGTCCATTTTCTGACTTCTTAATTGTATGGTGAAAGTGCTGCAAACCTAAGGGCTAGATTGCAGTGATCTAGATTGCAGTGATGGTTCGTGATTTTACCACAACGAGCGTGGACTTAACTATTTCCTAACCGTGTAGGAAAGAGAGCAACGTAAAAGTAAAAATGAACTTTATTATGTCGGAATAATAAAGTTGAGTACAAGAAAAAGTAAAACCCAAATTACTTGAAGAAGTAATTAAGTGAATGCAGGAAAAGTAAAATAGCGGCTTTGCTAAAAAGACTTTGGTTTAACCGCTGGACTTGATTGGTGTGAGAACTCTCTTTTCTACAGTTTTTGCATATGAATATCTCCTGACTTCACTCCATTGTGCCAAATGTCTCATGCAACTGCACATCTTGGGCTAATGGGTGGTTAATAGCCGTTCCAAACGTTACCCATACATGTTCTTTCTTAATCATGGGTAGTTAGAGAGATAGTGGGCCATTCTCTTCTCCATTTTTCGTGGCCATTATCAAATGGCCAGTAAATGTATAACCTCCATGGGCCCACCTCCTATTTGTATGGGGGATCTTCCAGAATATCCCAAATAATTATTCTCGACCAATGGGCCTTTATATTTCATTTAGACAATTAAGTCCAGAAAACTCTTGGCCCGTGATCGAGTGAGGCTTAAATCAATTGAGCCTAATTTGTATCGACTTGGTCCACTGATTTTGACCCAATATAGCTTCATAAAATTGGCACAATTTTAATTAATTTGAATTAAATGGCCCTCCAGCGCTGTCCCAAGATTTGGTGTTAAAAACGGATGCAAACACTAAGCAAAACATATCTACATCCATTTGATTATGTATTTCAAAAATGCTAAGGACACATACATTTGTGCACATATCTTGCACATACACTTTTATGGGGCCCACCTTAGGTTCCACCAATATGATTCAAACCGCTCATTATTTTTAAAATAATGTTTTAAGAGTTTCTGTAAAAAATCAACTCGATAGGATATCGGTAAGAGTTTTTTTAGAAATCGCAGTGCAAATCAGACTGTTCACCCTATGATTTTTGAAAAAACCCTTACCGATATCCTATCGAGTTGATTTTTAACAGGAACTCTTAAAACATTATTTTAAAAATAATGAGCGGTTCGGATCATATTTGTGGGACCCGAGGTGGGCTCCATAAAAATGTATGTGCAAGATATGTGTAAAAATGTATGTGCAAATAGCATGACTGTAAATCTAGCCCTTCGCTCTCATCCACTTTTTAAGCTATGTATCCTCTTTAAATGTTGTTTTTTTTTTTTTATCAAAACGGAAATCGTGTTAAAATGGTAATAATATTCCTTGGCACGTCTTGTTTATCACCTCTCTATGGCAACTTTGGAAAGATCGAAACAAAAATAGCTTTGATAACATTGACATCCCACCTTTCGTTAGTGCCTGGACTATTATTGCTTATGCCCAAGAAATAGTGGATGCTTTCAAGTTCCCTCTCGCTAATGGCTCGACAAGAACCTGCCTTAATTCTTGGTCTAACCCATCTTCAAGAAATATCAAGCTGAATACGGATGGATGTTGGTATGAATTGAATGGCATAGGAGGGTTGGAGGATTATTTAGAAATCATTTGGTAGACTGGATCATGAGATACTATGGCAAGCAAAGCTTTCATTCGAGCTTGGAGGCAGAGCTATGGAGCATACTCAAGGGATTGGAAGTAATACTAGAAAGGAAGGTGGAAAATGTAAAGATTGAATCGGACTCACTCGTAGCGGTGAACCTCATCACGGAAGGAAACCCAGGCAATCATCCCCAGAGTGCACTGATCAATGAAGTCCATTTCTTACTAGCTCAGACTAACACTACGATTGGGTATATCCCCCGTTCGGCCAACCAATGCGCCGACCACCTTGCTAGGATGGGAGCGGAACACACAGAAGTCCTCTTGTTTGTTATAGACATGCCTATCACGATGAGGGAATTTGTAATTGGAGATAGCCTGAATATCAGGCAAGTGATTGAGTAGGTTGTGAGCTCTTATGCTCAAAACATTGGTTGTACTCTTAATGTGGTACTCTCTTCTTTAAGTTTATTGAATTTCAAAAAAAAAAAAAGTTAAAATGGTAACTGAATCTATGTATAAATTGCATTTATCAGAGCAGTTGAGTTGAACATGTAATTTATTGAAGTTGGACTTTCCGCACAGGCATCCGCTACTTTACCACAAGGTCTAACTATTGCAATTTGAGACTTT
This sequence comes from Rhododendron kiyosumense, assembly GCA_019656275.1. Lineage (NCBI taxonomy): Eukaryota > Viridiplantae > Streptophyta > Magnoliopsida > Ericales > Ericaceae > Rhododendron > Rhododendron kiyosumense. The sequence continues at coordinate 20,098 of BPLS01027089.1, forward strand.
TGGCTTTTGAAACTCGTGGAATTGGAGGCTACGTTTGGTAAGAAATGTACAGAAAAGAACGGAAAGTGCTAATTACCCATAATCCGTTGCTTCTGAGCTTTTGGAAGGAAGACAAGTAAAAATTCACTCATATTTTGGTGACCAAATTTTGAGTACCATGTGATATGTTAATAAAATATTCAAGAATTGTTCCCGTGTGTCATGGAGTACATTCTACCAATTCAATTGTGACATATAACATGGTATCCAAAACGTGGTACTCAAATATAGTCATTACAGCATTGCTCGTAGAAATTATAATGTTCTCATTTTGAAATTTCATAGCATTTAAATTTCTTCCCCATTCCTCTCCTCCTCCTCCTTTTTATGTTCACGCTGCGTTCCGCCAAGGATGATCAAGTGTTAGATCTTCCTAATGACTCTTGGAAATCTATTTATTCATGTTTGCATGTATGTTGGATTGATAGTGACTCCTCGATCAATTCACATAGAAACGACCATACGGAGGGAAAAACAAAAAAACCTCCTATCCCATGATGTGGTTAAAAAAGAAGCAGCAGCTCTATATGTTGATGCATGGTTACAGCCCGTACCTAATGACCTACCCAAGTTAAAGCCATCTGTATTTTGTACACAAGGCATGCGTATCACAACTGCGTTTAGTAATCTGTCCATTTGATCATTGGATAGATGGATGGATATAGTAGGTAAAGACAAATATGGGTTATGGATAGTAGATATAACTTGGCAGCTTGATCAAAACCATTCTTTTTATGGAGGAAAAATACTATTATAGTACAACTTCAAAAGTAGAAGAGTTTACTTTAATGATTCTCTGTAAAAAGCATTAGAAGGGCCTTGAAATTTGATTGGGGCTGTTACCGTGATAGCCTGTTTGCTTAGCTTTCTTTCTTCCTTTTTTTTTTCTTTTCTTTTTTTTTTTGCTTGGTGGGTCCACCGCGTGACAATTGTGGGCCCCAAAAAAATACATAAAAATATTCATAAATTTTAAAATAATATTTCATGGGATTCTGTAAAAAATCAGCTCTAACAGATATCGGTAGGTATGTTTTTCGGAATTTGTAGGAACGAAACTGTTTAGTTTTGCAGTTTCGTTCCTACAAATTCAAAAAACATATCTATTGATATCCGTTGGAGCTGATTTTTTATATAGTTTCATAAAATATTATTTTAAAATTTATGAATATCTTTAAGGCCCAGAGTGGTCCCAATAAACGTGCGGTGGACCGTGACTACGAATTCCATGCGGTGACCTTATAGTTTTGCGCGAGATGGATGATGGTTTATATACTGTTGTAGAGGAAGTGAGACAATCCTATACGGTAGAGATGCAAAAATTTGTACTCCCTATGCCCATACAGTGGAACTGGGCTTCTCTGTAGTTAGACAGCAAAAAAAACGGCTGTTCATGTTAAGAAATTGATTTTTTAGGGATGCATATCTCTAAAGGTCAATATCTCCTCCAGCCTCATATAGCTTCTCAACTTGACCATTTTCCAGATGAAAATCTCAGGGTTTCTCCTTTTCCGCAGTACAGCAAACCTCCAAGCTCAGCAGTATTCTCAGCAGAAAAGCTTATTTGACATTTTCTCATCTTCCTCTCAACAAAGTTTGTTTGTGAAGCATTTGGGGAAAGCATAGCCGCTGTGAACCAAGTATGGATTTCATAGAGCTTATCCAACCATTTTGATGGGGGTATGGTATCAAAAGAGAAACCAAAGAGTTAATGGTCTAAGATACTTTTGAAACACTTTTGAATAATTGTGCTAAGTTAGATTTCCTACTCGGCATCCTGAGAATTAATGTTCTGAGATACTTTTGAAATATTTTCAGATGGTTGCGCTAAGTTAGATTGCCCTTTACAGTTCAAATAATCCACATTCTTGAAACTTATGAAAGTAGGTAAGACCGCAAGAGTTGGAAAAAAAAAAAACCTGCACCGGCCCGGTCTTGAATTTTGCATGGCTCACTTTAATGATTGAAATTTTGCATTTTATAGAGCCAGTTGAGAAGATTAATCATAATAAAAAAAATTTATATAGTAATGAAAACCCAAATAAATACTCCCTCGTTTCCAAATTGAATGTCAATTTCAATTTTTTTTATCTTTCAATATGGATATCAAAAAATATGTGATATGAATCTTGTTTGATAGTTCTTAATTAATTCTATTCTACAAAATTTTCAAATTCATAAAAAACATTATAGATTGAAAAATATAAACGATGAAAAATAACACGAATTTCAAAATTTGTTATCATTTTTAGGACAGAGAGTATATAATTATGTTTCACATTTATCCTGAAAAGTTAACAGATCGGCTCACTTTATTGAAATCATTGAATGGCTTTACTCTATTTCAAGATGCAAACGTTCATGTGTTTTGAGTATTATCAAATTTAACATGATTTTTGCATGGTTGAATTTCTCAACCAACTCTTGAATCATCAAATGAAACTCTAGTAAAACAAATATCAGATACTTAACCATTGATTACAAAGGAAAAAGAGAGAAAAATCTAAATCAAGAAACTCTACAATCTTGCAAAGCTGCAATAATCCTTAATGAGATCCAGGAAATGGTTTCCTACCGAGCACCAAAAACATCTCAATCCCAAAATCCTCACGCCGCTCTCAGAGTAAAAAAGGAGCTCTGCTGGAACTAATTGAACCCATTTAGAGTTGGTCTTCAACAGTTCATATCGGAACGGAAATTTTGAGTTCTACAGACTTCAGCACCTCTTCGCCCAT
>BPLS01027090.1:9985-27263 GCA_019656275.1 Rhododendron kiyosumense
AGTGAGTCTAGTGCTCAACCTTGCGCACTAATATAGCGATATATCGATTGTAATCAACCAAGCAAGCTACTACTAATATATTAGCCTTGAGCACTTTTCATCATGTTCTGAGCGTCCAACAAGTTGTTGGGCCAATGGTCTACATGGGTGTTCCAACACTAACCCGAAGTCCCTCTTGGCGGCTTTACTCTCCTCAGTATTCAATCCTTTTAGGTATTAAGAATTTATAATCCAGCATCTAAGCTGTCCCAGGTACAACTAGAACAGCTTATCCCATACTTAAAATGGCGGGATAGCTTTGATCCCAAATGAAACAAACCCTTATATTTCCGTTTGACCCCAAAAAAAACAAAAATTGAAACAAACCCTTGGCTAGAAGCCTAGAACTCACCCTCGCAATCAAATCAAGGGAACTAGAAGTAATTAAGAGTGGGCTAAGTAAGAACTACAAAAACTTACGCCGGGCCACCCTCCATGCACAAGATAAGTGTACCACTGAAGAGCAGTGCATTCCCCGGACGGGCACGACCTACAAGAGAGAAATTTGAAGTTACAAAAACAAGTAATTTGGGTAGAAGAACGATGTATTGCAAATGGCAAAAAATGGGGGAAAGAATCAATGACCAAGCTTCTCGGATGTCATTCTGAGTCCATGGTAAATCATGTCGAAGATTGGCTGCAAGCAAAAGCAAAGGCGAATGTAATATGTCTGAATTAGGAAGAAAGAAAAACCCAATAGATACTATGAACGAATGGAAAGAGGAAATTAGAGGAACCCTAATTCTACCACAGAAGATAGGAAGGGGAAGCAAAATCTAAATAATTAGTGCAAAATAAAAACCAAGCGGAACCCTAATTCTACCATAGAAGATACGAAAGGGAAACAAAATAATAAGTGCAAAATACGTACAAATCGGAACCCTAATTCTACCATAGAAGATACAAAATAATAAGTACAAAATACTCCATAAGTACAAAATAATAAGTGTATATATTTTTGCTCCGTCATTCCTCTAACGCATAAGGGGTTGGTTGGTTGGTTGGTTGCAGCCAAAGTTGAAGATGAACCGCAAACTTCTTCTATTACGTTTGATTCATTCAACCCACAAAAACAAAGGCAAACTTCTAGAAGAAAAACTCGGTACGTAGTTGATTGACTGACTGTTTGTATTATTAGCAATGGATTTATTGGTTGATTTTTCTTTCTTTTTTCTTATGACTGAATGTTTTCTAAATACTCCTCTCTTGCAGGTCAGTTGCGGCCACAGCGGACGCCAGAAGGTTAGCAATAGATTGACACTTCTCCATCACCATGACTTCTATTTCGAATTATAGATAATATTTTTATCACTCTCTCTCTTACAGCTGTTGAGCGTCCACCGATCAATCCATATCCTTTTCTTGGTGGGCTCTTTGGGCTCTTTCTTTCCTTTGAGTAAGTGTTTGTTGTTTTCTCCCTGTTTGAACTTTTCTTCATTAGTTCAATGAATACCTGGGAATGTAACTTGGAAAATTGACAGAAAGTAGAAAAGAAAGTACGAGAAAATTAATTCTAAGGATAGAAAAGTGCATGTTCATTCCCATTATGGATGAACTCCATTTTTATTTATTTCTGAGGACATTCACATTATGAAGATTATCCTTTTACCCTTCAATAAATACAATTTCATACTTTATTTTTTTTCTTCTTATTATAGGGTAGGGTACCTTAGAGTATGGCAGGGTAGGGTGCCCTAGGGCTAGGGTATCCTACCCTACCGCGCCCTAACCCTTATGTAGTAAGGCTAGGGTAGGATACCGTAGGATTTAGGCACTTTCATAGGGTTTTAGGGCGCACTTTCCTATTATAAGGTTTTAGTAGTTTAGGCACTTTCATAGAGTTTAGAGTTTTAGGCACTTTTATAGGGTACCCAACGATTTAGGTTTAGATACTTTCATATGGTACCCTAGTGTTTATGTTTAGACAATTTCATACGTTTATGGTTTTAGACACTTTGATAGGGTACCTTAAGGTTTAGGTTTAGGCAGTGCCGGCCCCGACATTTGGGCTGCACAAGCCTAACATTCTGTTTAGTTGCCCCTAAATATATTTTTTTCTGGATTTCTAAACTTTTTGTATACATACAAATTTTTATTTTTTTTTTTTGTTGCCCCTTGCCGGGGGTTGCCCGAGCCAGCCAGCTTGCGGGGCTTACCCCTGGCCGGCCCTGGGTTTAGGCACGTTTTAGTAGTTTAGACTTGTAAGATTTTTAAATTGGGATATGTATCGTGTGTCGTTTATTTCATTTTCTGTATCGTATCCGAATACATATCATGTATCGTACGATACGTTAATGAAAACAAATATAATATTTATACTTAGTTATAATGTTAAAATTTGTTGGATATATGAAAATAAGTGTTTAATGTATGAAAAATAGACTTTTAGGATGAAAATTTTCAAGTTTCCCAAGTGAAATCTATGATAGTGAGGCTTTCTGGTGCGAGCATAGACTAGATGCCTTTTGGTTCATGGTGTCTTGACCACTTTGTTTCCCCAGCGTGGGTTCGTAAATCATGTGGGCCTTAGAGATCAGATTCCTTTTGGTTCATGTTTTCTTGATCACCCTGTTAGCAAAACGGTTCTTTACTGATCTAATTGAGTTTATTGGTTCTTTTCGCTTTCCTTTTTTTACGTTTCTTAAATAAGTTATTAGCCTTCTAATTGAGCCATAGATTGTTCATATGTTCTACACTTTTATTCATGTCTCGTACGCAGGACCGCGCATAAATATTTGGATTTTAAGATTTTGCTTCTGAGGGAAAAGTTGGAAGGTGCTAAAGCAAAGCTGGAGCAGTTCAAAGAAGAAACGGAGGCGAAGAAAAGGCCTGAGACCTCGCTCTGAGTACACACATTGTTGTTTTGATGACTTGTGCTCTGCTCATGGCAACCCATCTTTCTGAAGTCAATCGTAACCATTGATCCTCTGCAGTTTTTTTCCAATTATTTTTGCTTTGCTAGAATAGTTTCCCATTCCTTCCCCCTCACTTGATAAATATCATCATCGGTGTCTCTTATTTCTGTTGGTGATCAGTCGGTGACCTATATCATAGTCGATTCTACCAATGTCTGAAGGTTTGCTCTTGACTTTTTCATGTACATGCTAACCGCGTTATCTAAGTGATTTTAGTATCGACCTTTTTCATTATTTACTTTCAAAGCCTCCATCATATTCGTTTCAACCTTTTTCTTAGTTTGACACTCGACGCGTACCCCCTTTTGTGTTTAGACTCAAGAGCATTGTCACTCTGTTGACAGTTCTCCAACATTTATTGCCCTTCCTTTTTGTCCTACTTCATCCTGTACTCCTCGCTCCCATTTTCTCTTTCACAAATTTTACAAACCACACGCTCTTCTCTATCTCCGTCTGTGCTGTGGTAGCCGTACAAACTTATGACTCTCTAACTATTTACTCAAAACAGTTTATAAAATGAAGCACGAAGTTTCAAGCTCGCTCAGTTAAGTTTTAAAAAAAAAAAACCTTCCTGTAATAGTTCTGCATTGATATGGATTGTATGCACTAGCATAGTAAAGGACTTGTTGAACTTTATGTGAACCATTTTTTGCTTGTGGCGCCTGTTTACTTTCAATAGCATTTCTTTGCAAATGCATGGATTAATCAAATGTGGAACCAATGTTGATCGTTTTCCTTTGTTTAATGTCCTTGTTTTCAGGGAGACGAACCATGGATGACTACTGTGCTCTTGAGTGACGCTTCTGGTTGGACTAATGGACATTAGAACAGTACTTTAATAATTTATGTAGCTGAAGACTCGTTTGTTGTAGGTACGTTGTATTGCTTTTTGTTGATGAGATTACTGGCAACTGTTCACAAATGTTACAAACCATGCGTTCTTCTCTAGAACCAGTGTTTTGTTTGTGTTGCACATACGGTTGACGTTTTTCTGTCTCAGTTTCTTGTGCTTTCACTATCATGGGTTTTGTGCCGCTGGTTTGTCCATTTGATTATTCTATCTCCATTTGGTGTTGTAATAGATGTACATTAACTTACACTCTTACTATTTACTCAAAATAAATAGTTGATAAAATCAAGCACAAAGTTTAAAGCTCGCTCAGTTGTTTGAAAAAATTATCAAATGTAATAGTTATGCATTGAGATGGATATTGTGTACACGGGCATTGCGTAGAGACATTTCTCCCAGGGATGAATAGGTGGTCAGATGTTCAACTTAGAAAAGTTTCTATCTATAGGAAAGGAGAGTATCATTTTTAGAACACAATGAATTCTGTAATTGAATACAGCGAAGGGTAATTTTGATGATCAGAATCAAACCACCTTAACGTCAAATCAAACAACTTACTGCTAAACATGACATAACAAATGTAAGAATGAGCTGTTGTGGCAACTTACAACATCAGTTGTGTAAAAAACAAGAACAAGTATTTAGAACAGCACCCACTTAGAGCATCTCCAATAGTCTCAAACACATTCTAGGCAAAATGCTTAGCAAAAAGTGCAAAAATTTGCTTTGTTTAGCCACCAAATAACTTTACCATCCAACAGTCTAGGCAAATGCAATTCAAATCCCAAACCTCTGTTTAAAAAAAAAAAAAAAAAACTCGCTCTCAATTGACTGCCTGGCTGGTCGGAAGGATGCCCAGAAACGTAAAACCACAGTGAAAACCAAATCGGTTGGCCAGCATAAAGCGTAGAAACATGTATCAAATTTGTTTGTTTTTTTCCAAACAAAACCCAAATTAGTTCTATTTTTTTCCACCGAAAACCCAAATTAGTGGAGGGTAACTGAGCTTACCTTAGCCGGAGCCAACGACAGCGAGGGAGACGACGACAACACATTGATTTGCGGGCTCAGATCTGTCTTTGAAGGCGGAGAGAGAGAGAGAGAGGGAGAGAGGGGCGAGGCTTCAGTAGCACGCTAGGGCTGGCGTGGTACTGTAGCAGTCAAGGATGAGACGAGGCTGTTGGCTGAGGGTTTTGGTGGGTTTCACTCGGGGAAGAGCCGAAAAGGGAGAAGAGCCTAGTCCATTGGAGATGCTCTTAGTCCCTCAATAGAGTGGGGTATCGGAGGGGTACGATCGGACAGAAAATAATACTTTGAAGCTAATAGAAAATTTGCAGGGAATAGTTGCATACTACGTAACAATCAATGCATATCCATCGTTTTAAGGACCAAAGTCATTTTGAAGTTAACTCTTTCAACATAGACTCCCTTAGTTCATTAATTGGGGATTACTGTAATATTTAGTCATGTTCTAATTGTTCAAGTTGATTTTGTAGGAATACGATTAGCTAATTAAGCCCTATTTGGGAACTCCAAGAGCAACTGTTCATGGCCATTCAAACTCGATGGAAAAGCAACTGAAGGCGATCGGGTAGAAAGTGCCGACTTACTGGGCCTTAAGCTGTGTTCTTATGAACTTAATTTAAATCTGGAAATTTTATCCTTATTTGAATTTTTTTTGCATTTGTTAGTTTTACGCCAAACTTTTGTGAGTTATTGATTTGTCTCGACGAGAGGAATCGAAAAAGTAATTTTTTTTTTTTTTACTTTTACCCAAATATCTTAAAAAATAACCACTTATTAGTAAAAAAATGACTTTTTTTGGGCAACCTTCACCCTTAGCTCTCTTTTCCTGATCCCCACTGAACATGATTGCAGTGATTTACTGCTTTTCTCACCATACCACGGCCATAAAAGGAAAATTGATTGACAACAAAAATAGAAGATCAACATAAGTACTAAAATAGCAGGAGGATATTGCAATAACCTCAACTGCGGCAAGCCAAAAACTTAGCCTTAACGAGCCGAGCTTTTAGTCATTTACTAAACGAGCCTCTTCAATCAAACCGAGTCTCCCTTAACAAGCCAAGCTTTTTTCGAACAAGCCAAGCTCCACTCGACTCGTTTACTAAACAAGCCGAAAACTCGAACTTGAGCTCAGCTTGTTTAGTAGCCGAGCCAAGCGTTAACGAGCCAAACCGAGCTCGCTAGTGTCTTATCTCATCCAATGCAAATCAGTTAATGAATAATGGAAATCAGTTAATGAATAGCGGAAAAATATGAATATTTTGTCTAAATTTTTTTTAATCACAACTTAACATGAAACATGAACGACTCCGTTCGTTTTGGGATTTTGGATTTATAGGTAATAAGTATAGAGAGAAATAAATTAATAATTGAAAATATGAGTAATGATTGGAGAAAGATGGGAAGAATAATAATTAGAGAGAAATATAATATATAATGATTAGAATCTCCCTCTAAAATCTAAAATCCTTAATCGAACAAAGCCGTAAAGTTTGACCGAAATACGTTGAAAAGCAAAGGAAAAGGTCAACTTTCAGTGGTAAACGTAAACGTAAAGTATGAATGCAATTAGAGACAGTTTGATTTCTACAAGTAAATATATTAACAGTCGTATCGGTAAAGCGTATGAAAATACCCTGAAATCATGGTTGACTAAAGAATTCGTGTCATTGTATAATAATCAACTACGTATATTTAATCTTAGGAAAACTCTTGGGAGGAAGGGGGGCTGCTGTCCCTTTGGGGACAGCAGCATGTGGTTGTGCCCCATTTTGCGGCCTACCTCGGTCTCGCTCCGATAATCGGAATCGTTCACTTTGTAGAGCTCGTCGAGTAGAACAATTATGAAAAAAATCAACTTAATTGGATATCATTAAGTGCCTGATCGAAACCTTTTTATCATGAAAGAATGGATCCGAAACACTGGATCAAATCCACTGTAACCCATGGACTGAGAGTTACATGGACTCCGATCAGGCACTTAATGATATCCAATTAAACTGATTTTTTGCATAGGTATTCTACTCGACAAGCTCTACAAAATGAACAATTTTGATCATCGGAGAAAGACCAGAATGGGCCCCAAAATCGGGACAGCAGTCCCATGCGTCCAAAGTTTTGATAGACTCTGATGGTGATAGCATTTCAAATATGATAACTCCAATATTTTTATTAAGTGTTTATCTAAGAATATTCACACTTCAAATTGTTATTGTCAATTGAAATGGTAGACGAAAAATGTCTCAAAAAATGAAATTTTATGAGAACTATATTCATGATTGGATGGATAATACTACTCCCTCCCTCCGTCCTTTTTTAAGTCTATTGATTCGTAACTCTAACTTATTAAAAAGATATCATTATTATATCTTTCATATCAACTATTTTCTTCAATTTCCATACTTACTCATTATCATTAAACTTTTATTCATCAACTTTTTAAAAAAGAATCTACTTTTAGGGACAAAATAGACAATCCAATTTTTATCCACTAACTTTACAAAATAGACACTTATTAAGGAACAACCCAAAATAGAATACTAGACTATAAATAAGGGACGAATGGAGTATAACTTTTCAAATACGATTCCTTGTTTGGTTTGCATTTTTGAAAGTTATTCTTGAGTGGTAATAAATGAAGAGAGATAGAGAGAAAAAGATATTCAAAAATGCGTAGAGAGAAAAATGCGATGAGATGAGAGTTGAACCAAATAAGGTGATTCATGTTTGGACACAACATACTCACGATAGCGTTTCAAGTACCGTGTTCTCCGAGATTTTATTTCCTATCCGTATTCATTATTGGGAAATTTTAACTTACACCCCTATACTTTGAGCAACTTTAAAGACATACCCTCAACTATATTTTTAAACAGTTACACCCACTAAATATTAGTTTGTCTGTTGTAATTGACTAAAAGTAGGTTTTTCTTTTTTAACATTTTGTGGCACTTTTTCTTCCAAATATGCTTTTAAAATTCTAACATTGACCTTAGAAACCATTTACAAGTTGGATAATGTTTCAGTAGCTACAAAATAGAGCATCCTAAGTCCTAACTCTCTTTCTTTCCCTATTTTCTTGAAAGTTATCTTTCTCTTCCATTATATCCATGACTTTCAACCCAATATGCTACAAAATGTGAAAATTTTTACTTTTTCATTAATTCTAATGGAATAACATACGGTCTCACTTTAGTCCTTAGTCCTGGGGTGTAAGTGTTTAAAAATATAGTTAAGGGGGTTTAACTGAAAATTGCTCAAAGTATAGGGGATGTAAGTGAATATTTTACTTCATTATTGGACGAATAATAAGTACTCCATGGGGCCCATAGTGCGTTGTGCAAAAATTGCATTGTGAGGCCCATAACGGGTCCCACACAAATTATTCGAGCCATTCATTATGTTCAAAGTATTTTTCCAAGGGCCCCCACAAAAGATTATCTCAATCCGAGACCTTTAAGTGTTTGATCTAATCGTCTAACTCTTCATGATTCAAAAACCTAAAAGAAAAGTTAGACGATTATATCAAGAACTTAAAGGTATCGAATTGAGCTAATTTTTTGTGGAGATCCTTGAAAAAATGGTTTAAACATAATGAACGATTCGGATTATTTGTGTGGAATCCGTAATGACCCCGCACCGAGATCTATGCACAATTTTATTGTGTCAGTAGCAAGGTTCTGAAATAGCGCCACATGGAGCTGTCATATCTCTTTTTAAAATGTTCCATTTTGCTTACAATATACTCCGTCCATCTCAGTTTAATTGTTTCTTTTAAAAATTCGTGCATTTTTAAACTCATAAATTTACTTATATATATTACTATTTTTTATTTGTTTTACACCAAATTAAAGTAGACATTGAGGACTTTAATTTGGCGTAAAAAATAGAAATAATAATATATAGAAATAGATTTTTTTGGGACTTTGAAAATGCACTAATTTTTATTAGCGGACATTTAAAGTGGGACTGAAGGGGTGGGACGAGGGAGTATATATAAGCTACTGTACAAAAATAATTATTAGCATAAATACTACATAATAATCTGTATAAGTTCATGTTCACATTTTGACCAAGAAAGAGGGAAGAATCAACTCATAGACCAGACCCCAAGCCCTCATTTGACCACATGCTCAGTTAAAGGTGTTGTTCCCATTTTAGCACGTGTTGAATTTGATCTTGTCTTACGAGACCTGTGGAAAAGTCCACTGGAAGGTGACCGTTATATTCCAACCAAATTTTGAAATTCGGATGTCCGGGTCAATTTATATGCATCATTGCACCTTAATTAATCTTGGCAACCAATCCCACTTTTCACCAACGGGGGTCTGAATTAAAGCTAAAGTTGTGCTTTGTATATAGGCAAAAGAGATACAATATAATTCTCAGGGGAGGGAATGATTTGGCTATCCTCCTTGTCTCATCTTACGATGTCCCCCCGTTGTGCCTATGTGTGAAAATGATTATGTCCAGATATTCGTGTGAGTTGTTATGCCATTTTACGGAGATACCGTAACAAATGAATAGTATCCTTGTTTAAGAAATAGCGTAGTGTTATGCCCATTTGTTTGAATTGTCATACCATTTTTTAAAAATAACACTATGTGTTAGCCATTTTTGAAAAATGACATAACGTGTTATGCCTGGTATCCCCCAGACAAGAAAGCTCAAGTGGCATAATTTTATTAATTATGGAAAATGATATTGGCACTCCAAAAATTGATGCAAGCACTCCAAAAAACAAAGAAAAGTGGCTTTAGAGTTACACTGATTTTGGAGTGCCTGCATCAATTTTTGGAGTGCCAATATCATTTCCCTTAATTATTTGTCCAATAATGAATACGGAAAGGATATACATATCGTACAAATGCCCTTACTTAATCAGGTAAGGAGATAACTCATTTAGGAAAGGGAACAAATTCTTTACACCACTAGTGTAAACATTTGTTTCCTCCAAACTAATTGTATTGCGCCACGTCGCTATATATTTTATTAATTGGGACCACTGTTTTGACATGTGTTACGATGCAATTGATTTGGAGGAAACAAATGTTTACACCAGCTGTGTAAAGAATTTATTCTCGTTTGGAAAATGAAAGAAAAGAAGGTAGTCAAACCTTCGGCTACAAATGAACACAAGGTAACGAAACCGAGCGTAAGACAGACAAGCAATGGGGGCCAGGAAACCTAACTTGCTAAACAGAGGCCCCGTTTCGGTAAGATTTTTATTTTTTAAGTGTTCATTCTCTGTTTTACGAGACAAATCATTTTTTCACAATACATGGAGCAGTAGGGGATTGAGATCGGTAAATAGAGGCCCCATTTCGCTAAGATTTTTATTTTTTAAGTGTTTATTCTCCATTTTACGAAACAAATCATTTTTTCACAATACATGGAGCAGTAGGAGATGGAGATCGGGCTGGGCCAACAAGCAACATCAGCTTCTAGGGTTCTATATTTTAAACATGAGTATGTCTATCTAAACTTTTATTTGAAAAGTTATCTTATCCATCCAATCATGAATATAGTTCTTGTCATAAAATTTCATTTCTTGAGAGATTTTTCGTCTACCATCCAAATTGACATTAACAATCTAATTAAGCTTGTGAAATAGTTTGATAAACATAAGGAAATTAATTTTTGCGTTCCACTTTTTACTGATAGTGCTTCAATTTTAACCTAAAGTTACTATCAACTTCATAAACAAAATGGAGCGCCATCAGGAAAAAATGGAGCGCAAATATCACCTAGCTGAACATAAACATACTGGAGTTGTTATATTTGAAATGCTATCACCATGAGTCTATCAAAGCTTTTCCTAAGGTTAAATATGAAGTAGTTGATATTATATATAATGACACAAATTATCTAATTATCTAGTCAACCATGATTTCGCAGTATCTTCATACGCTTTTGTGATACGACTGTTAATATATTTACTTGTAGAGATCAAATTGTCCCTAATCGCATTCATACTTTGTGACTTTTTCTTTTGCTTTCAAGGTATATATGTTGGTCAAACTTTACATGTTTCATGTTGAGTCATGATTAGAAAATAAAAATTAGACACAATTGGTCGATTGAATAAAAAAAATGCTTACATCAAGCAATAAATTCAACACGTATAAAAAAGGTGAACATACACACTCTCCATGGGACCCACACCGAGCTCTATTTTGGTCATCTATACCGTTCAATTTTCAAGGTTGTTCCTGCTAAAAATTAACCCAATCAGAGACGGGTAATTAGTTGATCCAAACATTCAATTCTTGGTCTAAATTTTATACTTAAAAAATTCGTGAAGTTAAGGGATTAACTGATTTTTCCATGGAATTGGCTAAATAAAAAAAAGTTATTAAATGAAATGGTTCTAGTAATCGAAGTGAGACTCGACATGTACTACCCAAATTAAAATGTTCTCTTTGCTTTAAACCCATTTTATTTGTCATTTCTCAAACGTTACGTCATTTTCCAGATAAAAAGCGTAGCACTTCTTTGGCTTTTTTGCAAATTTTCTTTTGCAGGAACTTGATAAGATAATGTAAAAACATCTAAAAATAATCTACAAAAGGTACTTTTTATTTTAGAATCACAATAATGCACTCTTTTTTTTTTTTTTAACAACTACAACAGCAAGGGATGGCTAGCTGATGCTATGATGTCTACCCTCCATTTGGGGACACCGTAATTTTTGATATAACCGGACCATTACAAGCATAATCAAGATCAATGACATGTATAACTAAGGCATAACTCAAAAAGTGTTATGCCAATTTTTGGTTATGCCTTGGTTATACATGCCACTGGTCTTGATTTTACTTGTAATGGTTCGATTATGCCAAAAATTACAGTGTCTCCAAATGGAGGGTAAACACCGAAGTCATTCCCGCAATGGATTATCGTCGAGCTGTTCCAGACAAATGACTCCATTAGAATGGGTACAGTACACATCCGGTATAACTAAAAATGTTACATCTCTCAATGGTTAATGTTATGTCTCTCAATGGTTAAGGTTATGTCTTTCAATGATTAAGGGCATACAGAATGCACAATTACGCCTATGTTACGCCTTTCAATGGCTTAGTTATACAGGTCCGCGTATATATACGTAGTTGTATACCGTAGTTTTTTCCCTCTTTTTTATAATGATCCATTTTACTCAACATTTAATATAGAAGCTACATAAATAATTACAATTAGCATAAAAACATGATGTGCACAAGTTTGTGTTCACATTTTTACGAAGGAAGAAGGAAGAATCCACTTAGACCGGACCCCAAGCCCTCATTTGACCACATGCTCAATACTTAAAACCTGTTGTTCCCATTTTTAGCACGTGTTGAATTGGTATTTTGAGACCTGTGGAAAAGTCCACTCGGTGGTGGGGACCGTTATAAAACCCAATTCCAACCAGATTTTGAAATCCCCGGGAAAAAACAGAGTCCCCCCTCCAGAACAGAGAAAAGACAAAAACAGAATGGACGAAGTCTTTGATCAGTACTATCAGTTGGCCGGAAACATTTTTGCGGCTGAGGATACTTTCTGGGTGGGAGAAGAAGAGGTCTTTCCGGCAGACCAGAGCGCTTTTCAAGAACAGAACGGACGAAGCCCCCTTCACAACAGAGAAAAGAAAAACAGAGTGGACGAAGTCTTTCGGTACTATCAGTCGCCCGGAAATATTTTCGCAACCGAAGATACTTTCTGGGTGGGAGAAGAGGTCTCTCCGGCAAATCAGAGGGCTTTCGTCCTGCACGAGGAACAGAATGGACGAAGTCCCCTTCAAAACAGAATGGACGAAGTCTTTCAGTACTATCAGTCAGCCGGAAATACTTTCGCGACCGAAGATATTGTCTGGGTGGGAGAAGAGGTCTTTCCGGCGAATCGGAGCGCTTTTGTCGGGTACAAGGCAGGTCCCGCCGGAGGAGGCTCCGGGGGAAAGACTCTGGGTGCGAAACGTAATTATCAGAATGTGAACAAGAGGATGATCGAGTTTATGAGGAGGAGATGGAACCCGGTGGGGGAGGGGGAAGAGTATGAGAGAGAGAGGTGTCGCCGGCACATGATAAACGAGCGGATGAGGAGAGAGAAGCAGAAGAACAGCTACTTCTCCCTCCGCTCCCTTTTGCCGCATCGTACTAAGGTTAGAGACATTCTGTTCTGGGTATTTTTTTTTTTTAAAATCCAAAATCCAAACAGAGTTCATTTTTCTTCCTTCATTGAACCCGAGATGGAAAATCCTTAGAGGATTTTTTTTGGAGAACTATCCTTAGTGTTATTGATAATTAATCTATATATATATATATATATATATATATTTATTTAAACATGTAGTTGAAAAGTGTCAATTGGGTGATTTTTAATTTTTAATGCAGATTGATAAGAATTCAATTATTCAAGAGGCAGCCAAGGAGGTGAAAAAGCTGCAGAGACATAGGGAAGAATTGGAGAGGAGAAACAGAGAGATTGAGGGCATTTTGGCAGAAAGGGAAAGGGGGAAGAATGAGGGAGCAGCCAAGATCAAGTTAAGAGTAGCTAATCCTACATCTGGGGTTGATTCCATGGTCGAGGTCCTAAAATGTTTGAAGAACATGGGGTCCAAAACTGGAGCCATCCAATCCAACTTCTCAGCTCAGGAATTTTCAGCAGTTTTGGGGATTGAATCTGAGGTACTCTCTCTCTCTGATGTTAGCAAGTTAACAAAGTTAGATTACGGCGGTAGGCCAACGTGATTCTATTGACTTGAATCCTGAGACCTCAGACACCGATACACAAGTGCCAACTCACAATCGCTCGAGCTAGAGCTTCGAATCAAGGGTTTGTTTAATAGGCCGGGGATTATATTCGTTTTGACATAGTCATGCTAAACTTATAGTATTATGCAATTTCACGAGTGGACTATACATATCCAGACTATTATAATCCTCGTGACGCGAGTTCGTTAACAGTGTTTGCAGTAGCTGTGAACAGATTTTTAAATTATACCTGTCGAACCTAATGTAAATCGTAGATACTGAATTTTAATAGAAACCCAAAAAAGCAAAACAAAACAAAACTTGTTCACACTGCTATCCCAAAGTTTATTTTAAGCTACCAAAGAAGCCTTAATTTTTGCCAACAACACTATGGTAGTGTTGGTAGATTCCTAAGGGACTGTTTGGTTAGATTGTTTACAGTTTGTATTTTAGTAAAACAAGAAGGATGATGCTTACGGTGTCCACCTGCCGTTTGAGGATACCGTAATTTTTGACATAACGGACCATTACAAGCATAACAAAAACTAGTGATATATATAACCAAGGTCTTACAAAGGCATAACTCCCAAAATCCTTATAATTTTTGGGGATTTTGGGGGTTATGCCTTTGTAAGATTTTGGTTAAAAACATCACTAGTTTTGGTTATACTTGTAATGGTCCGTTGTGTCAAAAATTACGGTGTCCCCAAGCGGCGGGTGAACACCGTAGTTTTTCCCAAACAAGAAAACAAACTTCTTTGTTGACATTTCTTTTGTTGAAAAATGATTTGACAGAAGGAAGCAGCAGAAGTGGAAAAGGCAGTGCAAAGAACATTATTTGAAGTTGAGAGGAAACTTCTTTTCCATTTCCCAAATTGAAGAAAATATTGCAAAGCAAGCAGTCAGTCAAGGGAATTTTGAATTCCTCCCCCCCAGCCTAAGTTACACGAAATCAGCACGTGGGGAATGCACGTCTGTCTCTGTTTGGCTCCTAGAGTTTTTTTTTTTTTTTTTTTTGAATTCTTGTAAATTTTTTACTTTAAAGAAATTGAATTTTACACTCTCTTTTTTGACATTCGCACTCCTTTTTTTGTCTTTTAGTAAAAAGATTACAGACACTTTCAATACTAAAATCCAAAAAAAAAGAGTGTAGATGTCAAAAAAGAGGGTGTAAAATTCAATTTCTCTTTAATTGGAGAAGCAACCGGGAAGTTTGGCTTGGATTTTTCTTTTCTTCTGTTGTTGAATTTTTTTTTTTCTTCAATGGGTTTCTTTTATTTAATTAAGTCATTTTCATATTGCTCCCTTTAAGTCATTTTCATGACCACAGGATCCAATAAAAATTGATTTGACCTATCTGAATTGCACTCGTTTGGGCACAAGGAAAACATGTGAAAATTTTATGCGTCATCATGGTGGGCAAATTTAGGGTTATTTGGCTAAATAAGTCACTGGACTTATTTTTTGTCATTATTCAATTTTTTTTATTAGCTTTTTTTAAATTTTTGGGGGATTATTACTTTTTCGGAATTTAAAAAATAAAAAATTACTATCGAAATCTAATTTTTTTTTAATAAAGAGGAAAAAATTGACTTATTGGCATATTTTTGTATCTTTGGTTACTCCTAAGAGATATTTGATTCTACAACTTTCTTAGGGCTAATTAACGAGAGCCCTATAATCAAAATTTAATTATGACCCTTTAAAATTAAATGATCAAAAAAATAAAATCTTCTCATCCATTCTTACGGATTGAAATTTGGAACACTTAAGTTTAAAGAGAAGGCTATGTACAGTGCAGTGGAGAGAGAATAACGTGTAAGTGGATTAATGTCTCAAATGATGAGATTGACAATTAACCCGCCACAAAGCAAATTTTGATTGGGAAGAGGCATCAGCTGGCAAACATGACGTGTTGCTTTTGTGGCAACGAATAATTTCTCCCCGACTATAGAGAGAGAGAGAGAGAGTGTGTGTGTGTGTGTGTGTGTGTGTGTGTGTGTGTGTGTGTGTGTGTGTTTTTGTTTGTCTGTGCGTGTGTTTAACATTTATTTTTTCTGATCACGAGAGGACTACTTTACGTTGGACTAAAGAGTTGGACTGGATTCTCTTGAAAGACAAAAAGAAGAGTTGGAAATAATCCGGCCCAAGTTGCGGACGTTCTTTCATAAGTAGTAGTCTTTCATTGCAGATTGGGCCTCAATTATTAGCCCGTTTGTGAACTTAAAATGGTTCGTCCCAATTCGCTTTTGATTTTTACTTTCTCAAAATGTTGACAGAAATTTATGGTGAGTAAAATTAACAAACACGAAAAAAAAATTTGAATAAAAAAAGGTGCAATTTTAGAAAAAGTGCAAAAAGCTGTTAACGAAATGGGGCCTTATTGGGAAAAAAAAAATTACTTATTTTGTTCGTGGAACCATGCCTAAATTGGGACCGAGGAAACAAAAAAGTTGAGTAGCAACAATTGTATGGACTCATGGATTTTGGAGAACAATCTGTATACAAATGAGTGGAGTGGGGACTTACTTGGGATTATGTACAAGTATCCGGAATCGTATGATTTTCTTCTGTTTTGAATCGGATTTGTTGATTTTGTAAAACATTCTTATAAAAAATCAACTCCTATCTTGTATGAGCGAGTAATTCATTAATTCATCCTAGTTTTCATTCAGAATTCTCGATTTTGAATCCCCCTGAGCCATTTGTGATCATATCTTTCACAAAAATTTGTGTACTCTAATGTGCATGTTGAAATTGATTTTACTATAGCTAAGCTATTTCACTTTTTGATAACTATATTCCACTACTTTCTTCTTCTTTTTTCTCGGAAAAACTATATTCCACTATTTGTTTTTTAGTATTTTCGCTGTGTATTTTAAACACTATAAGGCTTCCCTCACACACTTAACCAAAAGAAAGTGGATTCCTTCACACACCATCATCTTCCTTCCAAGTCACAGCTCTTTTGACGTTGAAAAAAATGTGCAAGAAAAAATTGCGCTCTTGCACATTTTTTTTCTTTCCTGGCAATTCCAATCCACTCCGGTCTCATTCTAATGATCGGAAACATTCATTGGATCATTTCGATATTCTTTTTATCTCTTTTAACGGGAGAAATATAAAAACTCTGTTTCAAAATAAACTCTTCCGTCATTTTTGTGCTTAACTTGATCATTTCGATGTCCAAATTACCCCCAAATTTATTTTAAACTAATCCATCAAAAAATTTACATTAATCAAATACGACACTTTTTTTTTTATGTACTTGTACCTTTTATGCACATTCATATATTCACTACTATAAATCTATTGGAATGATAATGCTTTATTCTCTTTATAATTAAAAAAAAAATTTAAAAATTCTCCTACTTTCAACATTTCTCTCTCCCTTTCTTTATTTATTATCCCTACTATTTTTTTAAAAAAATTCAAATATCCATCCAAACATAGCATTAAGAATTTCCTTTTTCAAATTTGAACTGTGGAAAGCATCCTCTTTCCTTTTTGGCTATTTCCATTGTTCCGAAGTTTTTACTTTTGAATTTTAAATCTGGTTCGTATGCCTTGGGGAAAATCCAGAGAAAAAATAACACAACAGCAAGAATTTAATTCAAACCCTTTCGTTAATAAACTGTTACTGCTAAACACACCCAAATCCCACTACTTCCAAATCAACGAAACAATTACAAAAAAACCCCCACTAGTAATCCATA
>BPLS01027090.1:27273-44249 GCA_019656275.1 Rhododendron kiyosumense
CAACCTAGCACCCACATTTCCAAACATTTACACAATCTACCCCCTACCACCAAACCGCTAAACTCCTCACTTCCTCCCCTTCTTCGCCGTCGCAGCCTTCTTCGCCGGCGACTTAATGCTCTTTGGCTTCTTCGCTACCTTCACCGGCGCCACTTTCTTCACCTTCGCCGCCCCGACTGCCTTCTTTTTAGCCGGCGACACTACCGCCGCCGTCTTCGCAACCTTCTTCGGCTTCGCCACCGCCGCCTTGGACTTCGCGGCCGCAACCTTCTTCGCCTTCACCGGAGTAGCCTTCTTCACCACCGCCACCGCCTCGGTTGCTTTCTTCTTCGCCGGCGCGGCCGCGGCCTTCTTCTCCACGGGGGCGAGCTTGAAGGAGTTCTTCACCTTGACGAGCTTTCCGGCGGCCACGAGCTTCTTCAACTGGACGAGCAAGAGCTTCTTGAAATTGGGCGACAGGTTGCTCGCCTTCTGCTTCTCCTCGATGAACTTCGCTATCGCGATCTGGCTCGAGCCGGTCCTCTCCTTCAGAGCCACGATCGCCTCGCTGATCATCTAGGGTTTCCAAAACAACGACACAGTATTAGTCTCACAACACGACGACTCAACAGAACCCTAGAAAAAATCCAACAGAAATGCAAAGATCAAAATGTTACCTCAGCGTACGGAGGATGTGCCCTATCCTTCTTCGAGTCGGACGGTTTCTTAGCCTTCAATGCCTTGGCTGTCTTCGATTTCGCCGGAGCAACCGCCGCGCTCCCGGCTATCGCCGGTTTCCTCCCAGTCGCCATGGATACAGTACGTGGTAGAGAGAGAGGGAGAGAGAGAGATTTGTAGTGCTTTTGGAGAGAGAGAGAGAGAGAGAGAGAGAGATGAAAGGTCGGTAATTTGATGGTATAGTGGAGTGATGATGGGGTCTGGTTAATTTATAGGGGTAAAAAAGCGAAGAGGATTCTGAATTGTGATTGGCGGAGGGGGTTTGACGCGGATCGGTCTTGTGCGAAGATAAGTTTGAATATGGGCCGGTGGATTAGAAGTTATCGACGGCTGAGGATGATTGTTGGGGTATGTTGTGGATTGGGAAAGGTTTTGCTTGGAAGGTGTGGGTTTTTGGTGTGCTTTTCATCTGATTTGTTAGGGGGATAACTAGAGCTATAATTGAAGGATTTTGATGAGGTTTCGATGATTTTGTAGCATTTTCGATTAGCTTTCTTATGGGTATTTGGTGGTTTTTGATGGGGATTTGGCATGTGGGAGAAATTGAGTCCTAAAGTGAGTGATGTTTTTGTTCCTTTGCTTTGGGAGAGTGTGTTGTTGAGATTAGAGAGGAATGTGTTTTCTTACCCAATGATAAATTTGGAGTTTGCGAAATATAGGGTCATCTAAACTAGTGTCACAAGTCATGGTTCCATCGCCTCTTCGGTCTTTGTGATTTCTGTGGGTGAATCATTGGAAATTTCTTCTCAACCTACATATACGTCAATGGAATATTAGAACAATGTAGTATTGTAAGCGGTGACACGTAGTAAAATAAATATGGGAACTACCCGATTATGCAATGACATAGCATGATAACATGTACAAGACATCAAATCACAAAATTGCGGAAAAGCAACATGTAAGGTTTTTTTTATCTATTCTTTCAACATTACCTATCTCTTCTAATCAACAATCATTGCTTACAATCTTCGATGTCTCATATACTGTGATCTTATATGTTATGCTCTCATACACCAAGTTCTCGTACATTTGTTTTGATACACCATGTGTAACTCTTAATCTAGGGCATGACATGGCTCATGACTTAGCACAGTTCATGACATAACATGACTCAAGTTATAGCACACTTAGGACATCTCCATTGCCCCATGTATGATGTTTATTAACAACACATTATAATAAGACGTGAATGATTTTGTAGCCTTTTAGGTTGCTTTTTTCATGAGATTTGGTTGTTTGATTGAGATAAAGCATGTGGAATAAATTGAGTCCCAAAATGAAATAATGTTTTTGTCCTTGGCTTTGGGCGAATGTGTTGAGATTGGAGAGGATTGGGCTTTCTTATCCTATGGTAAATTTTGAGTTCACAAAATACAAAGCCATCTAAACTACTGCTACAATCATGGTGGATATTATGGCTCCACCGTCTCTTCGATCTTTGTGATATCTATGTGTGAATCGTTGAAAATTTCTTCTCAATTGATCTCCATATTGTGGAATATCCAGACAAAGTCGTATTTCTACACTATGAGCTCATACGTTATACTCGTATACACCAAGTTCTCGTACATTTGTTTCTACACACTACATGTAACTCTTAGTGGGCATGACACGGCTCAAAACTTAGCACTGTTCGTGGCATATCATGGCTCAAGTTATAGCTACGCTCAGGTATCCCCATTCCCCCATGGTTTATCTATCATGTTAATTAACAACACATCACAATTCATCTCAACACACTTAACTCATCAACAATAATTGAACACAAATAACTAAGAGCAACAAAATGAGATTCGTTATATACATAAAAATAGGTGAAAGGAGAGAACTTGACCCCCAAAACAACCATGCAACAATTTAGCTATCATTTTGGGAATCCTACCTTTTTTTACAGTTCTTAGCTAAAGATAGCTATGCACTGTACACAAGTCATGTATTTGTTTATTGTTTTCCTAGGCATCTCTCTCTAGCAGTGCATTGTTTATTATTTTTCTAGGAATAAAATACTAATATTTTAATTGAGAATAGGTAAAATAGATAATATTAGTGCAATATTGAAAGAGATGTGAATAGGTAAAAGAAAAAATGTGCATTGTTCACTACAATTTTTGGCTATCAACTGGTAATTTTTCTCTAACATGCAATTTTAAGTTTCCAAATCTATATCTAGGTTACATGCTCGAATTATAATGTATGCATTGCATGTAAGACCCATACACTTCGCAGAGTAAAAGTTCATCTAAAAACTTGAAGAAAACTATTTTACCTTCGACTGGCACTACTCCCGCTAACTCTAATTTGTTGTGCAGTATGTGCTGATAAACCTGAAAGAAGGTAGGATTTTCCTTTGTGTTTTTCATTGTTTTGTGTGTTTAGATTGGCTTAGGTCCATGGGATGCTATTGCCTTTCTATTGAGTTTGGAATCCTTCTTGGGTATTTGAATGAAATTTTCCGATGTTCCAAATAAAAAGTAGAACTTTAAACGATTCTGTTAACAAGTGTTCCAGGACACAAGTTAAGAAGCAATTAATATGGAATGTTTTTTAACATTTAATGTCATTTTATGAACGAAAGTCTACAACAATTTGAAAAACATATACTTACTTCACTAGTATAGCATGTAATTAAATATATGCCATAATAATAAATAATTTTCAATTTCATTTGGGGTGCTTGTGGTGGGGTGGGGGTGGGGCTAGGTACAAATAATTTTTACCCGAAATTCTCCACAAGTGCATTCCGGGTAAAAATTCTTTCATAAATACCCTTCACAAGTGCATTCCATGTGATTTCTGGGTAAAAATTCTTTGTATGTTACACTTTTGATGTAATATATCTTCTCCAATTTATACAACATTTTTCTCTTCATTAGGAATCTCATTTAAATCAAAATAATTGTTTCTTATTCTTTGGGTGAACTCACTATCCACAAATTCTTCATCCATCGCCCTTTAATTTGAAACGCTATTGCCAAATAGAAAAGGCTAAAAGAAAAATTCTCAAGTAAAAGTTTTATACATATTTTATATTTACTGCACCTTAATTTGTGCGTATTTTATATTTATTGCATCTTAGTGCTCCAGGACATTGGTTAACATTTGCCAACCATAAATTAGAACTTATGATAAAAAAAAACCATAAATTAGAACTCAATTGAGGACATGAAATGGGCTGGACTTGACACCAATTCTGAATGAAAATCTTGGGCCATACTTGGTCAGCTTGGGCCGGATAAACTCCCAGTCCAACTGTTAGTCAAGCGTAAGTAGTCCAGTCTCAAAATTCCCCAAATTTCTCAAACCCTAGTTAGGGTTTTTTCCCCTTTTAGCACGATCCTATATAACCCATCTTCTGCTTCAGTTCAATTCCAAACTCTTTTGAGAGAGAGAGAGAGAGAGAGAGAGAGAGACTTTGGTTTTAGAGGGAGAGAGACTCTGGTTGTAGAGAGGGAGAGAGAGAGGAGAGACTCTGGTTTTTGCATAGGCCATCCAGCTATGGATTGCGAGTTCAAAAACATAATTGGATGGTCTGTGCAAAATACCGGCGTCTTTTCCTCTTTTTACGTTAAAGATTGCAAGTATATGTGTGCCTATGTATCTATACCAATCAGCCGTTAGGTATGGAATTTGAGTACTTGTTCGATTAGTATCATTACTATTATTTGTTTCTGAATGATGATGTCTAGGGTAGTATGGTTTGTGACCATTGGGTTATTAATTATCCTGCAATTTTTTACTTTGTTTCCAGTAAATGTGTATTTTCAATATTGAGTGTTTTATTCGAAAAGGTTTTCAATTTTGTGTATATACACATTCATACATGTATATATACCAAAGGAAGTATATGAAATTGTTTTTTGTTGGGAACGATAAGCACTTGAGCAGTATTATTATCTTTTGTAATTTGTGAGATTCTTTTGGTGAACTAGATCTGAATTTAACTGAGCGGTTGGTAAATAATAATTTAAATAAGAGCAATGCTGCAGACACAAATATAACCATAGAAGTGTACAGATATGAACACATGTTTCTGGAACGGTCTGATGCACCATCTACGTGTCCTTCGGTCTGGAGTTGAGTTTTGTTCACCCTTCACTTGCGATGGTAAACATTACCCTCATTCTTATTAGTTAAAATTGTGTGGATCCAACTACAAAGTGACTTTGTAGTTGGATTCACATCATTTCAACCAATAAGAGGAAGGGTAATGTTCACCATCCTTAAAAGAAGGAGGGTGAACAAAATTGCACTCTTCGGTCTGGGTCCATTGCATTTTTGCTTTTGCAAGGATTGTGTATTAATAATTGCATTATTACGTTTCATTGTTTCAAATAAGTTGGGTATTACATTATGTTCCATTCCATTGCAATGAGAGTATCATCAGGTCGACATGAACTGGGGGCCTTGTTGTGCACTTGTGAATAGCATGGGTGTTGTGCACGATCTCGGCTGTCAAATTGTGAATAGCATGGGTGTTGTGCACGATCTCGGCTGTCGGATGATCCGATGATTCGGATCTCATCTTGGCAATGAACGGCTATCGGGCATCCATTGCGAAGATGAGATCTGAGCAGCTTGGATTGTGCGCAACACACCCCCGAGTTTAGGTCGACACCCTTACCATTATGTGTTTGATATTTGGCCAGTGAGATGTTGTATTGAAAGTTGGGGATACAGAATTTAACCGAGGAGAAGCCACGTTTGATAGAGCACTTGAATCACTGATGTTGGCTACTTTTTTCCTTTTCGTCAAGTACTCAAGCAGCAGTACATCCTCAAAGTGACATACCCCAGTTCTTGATGTTGGCAACTTGGCATGGTATAGTTTGGCAGCAACTTATACGAGCCGAGGGGAAGACTGCCGTGACATTGGCAAAGTTGGTTTCCAACGACGAGAAGCCACAGGCCCACAGTCAGGGCGGAGATAGTTGGGCACATATTTTTTTGGTTTTGTTTTATAGAACCACTCTAATTTTTTATTTTATTTATTTTTTAGTCATTACTCAGCTCTCTTGAGAATTTATTCCCTTGTAAATGTGATGAAGAAACTTGAAATTGCAACATAGATAAGACATTGGACTGAAGGAGAATTGGGCATTAAATTGAGAATACGGTCCATATGGAAACATGGATTAGCAGTGCGATACGATATGAGTTGTGCATTCGGGAGCATTGGCTCCCAAAAGCCTGGTTTCAAGATTTTGGGTTTGAATCATGTACAGAGCCAAATGGACTTCAGATTGGACAGAGGAAAAAATAGAGACCATCAAGAAGGAATAATTAACTTGCCACAAACTGAAATTTCGCACCAAACAGGTTCAAGCATTTATATCATAGCAGAAATCAGAAACAATGCACTTGGGACCCTATGGTTCCAAGTTCCAACAGACAATTCTATTCCTACACTCCCACGACAGATTATCCTAAGAACCTCCTTAAGTACCGAATATATACACACAAATTTCCTTAAGCACCGAGTGTGAACATACTCTCCCCGCCCCTTTATGAATTCATTAGAATTTCTTTGCCAAGCTCCAAAATAGGGAAAGAGAATTTTGTATCACAGACATACAACTTAATCTGACTACTCCTGAAGACGTCTTCCTGAATGTTGCAAAGAGAGGGACACTAAAGAATACTGGAGTTGAGAATAACATGACTGCTTCAACGTTGGAAGCAGGAACGTCATTGATTAGAGTAGCCATGTTGTTCACTTCAGAATACTATAGTGCTGCTATCTTCCCAACATTTAGAAAGACTTCTTCAAGAGCTGTGAGACCAAGTTGTATGTTAGCTTTACCGAATTCTCTTTCACTATCTCAAAGCTTGGCAAAGAAACCCTAAAACCACTCTTCATTTCCACCCCTATGGGAGTGAAGAAAAAGAACATCTTGACAAATGGAAGGGTTGGTACACAATATATTTTCTCCCTGACCCTAAAAAAGAAAAAGAAAAAGAAAAGGTACTCCTCTTTGCTCGGATTGTCTATTATCTCCTCGCAACTCTCTGCCATGCTCCAAGAAACAACGCTTTTCTTATAACACCTGTCCGAAGTCCACAAACCAGAACCACAGTACCACCTATAACTACCCATTTCCAATCAATGCCACCACGTTGTTGGGTTGTCTCTATATCCACGAGTTCATCTCTCTCTTCTTCACCAGATGCTATGTCCAAAGGAACGGTATCTTCTTCAGCTGAAATCTTCGTGGTAATTCTTGCCATTAATACGCTTCGGGACAGTGGGGCCTCCGATTTCCTCGCTTGTTGATACGATCGAAAGCCTGAGTGCAACTTCTTCACTGTTCCCCACATCCCGTGACGGACTCCCAACTTTGCCACGTCTTTGGGAATTCCCATGTCTTCGTAGTGTACTAGAGTCACCTCGCATGCAGATAGTTGTCCATCTCCTCTAAGAGATTGCACTACATTGAGTATGCAAAGCAAACAGGAAGATGTAACTCATTTATGGATCATACTTCATAACTACCAATGGAAGTGTGGAAAGAATAGCGTGTTCTATGCGAACAGTGAAAGTGTGAAAGAAACACGTACGTTTTGCAAATGCTTACCGGGTTTGATAATCCAGCTTGAAAAATATTGATCCACGCGTCTAGGCTTGTCGTGTCTCTGCAAAGCTGGATATGGAACACCCTACAGTACCGGAAGATGCATGTTAAGAGAGAGAGCCCATAAACCAACAATTGATATGCACAAGGCATGCGCAAGATTATGGACAACTTAATAAGAAGTAAAGGAAGTAAAAAATGGAGTTTACCATTGTAAATTTGTAAAGCCCAATGTTATCGGGAAATATATGACATCTGTAAACTTTTGTGGTTCAACATGAGTATTGAGTCATTCAGGTCCTTATTCTAGTTCAACATCCCAATTAATCCAAAATGGTAATCCCCGCAACACAACTTTAAATTGTTTAGAACACAAACTCACAGTACAAGAGAGAGGTTGAAGTATATAAATCTGTAGACTTCACCATGGTAAAAAGTTTCAAAAATAGCCAGATGGTCTCAAAGATAACCCATGGCTGTGTAGCAAGTGGATCAATTGGAGATGGCATCTCCCGCAGGCCACAGCCCCCGAAAAATAAACAAGAACGGAACTAAAATAACAATGAAAAACACATGGACATATTTAAAAATGAATATTCATATCTTCCAACTGAAACTGATTTGCTTGATTCCTGTTTATACTCGACAAGGAAACATCAGTTCGATAAATTTCCATTAAAGTTCCAGTTTTCTTTTTCATGCAAATGAATTTGACACATCTAGATACCCAATTGCCTCAGTAGCGCACCTGCAGCCTCGCAACCCTTTTAGAGTAGAGAAGATGCAACAAACATAAAAGTCAATAGCTTAAGAAACTATTACCTTTGTAACACAATAATACGTCTTTCCATCTTCCCATATTCTGCGACCAATGATATATTCGCGATCACTGCAGAAAAAAGGGAACTGCACAGATGAACAAATGAATGTATCAAAAAATAACACTGTTGAAACAAAAAAATGTATCAAAATACTGTTAGAAAAAGAGGTATCGAATACAAAACCCATCTATATAATGCATAGCTACTATGTTCTATCATACCTTCTTTATCCAGTGGACAATCGTTGTCCCTGTATGAGGATGTTCCTCCAATATTCTAAAGTATGCAAGCATAGGATCCCATTTGGGGCGAAACTCATCATCCCAGAAGAAGTCTCTGACCAGCTCTGGAGTTGAATCTTCGAAGACAGTTCTGCTACAGTAAACTACAGGCCCAGTCTGATCAATAATATGCATTGTCAGGTTTTGATGTGTATAGTTTTCAAGCAACCAGGAATAATGGAAAGGAAGACCAGAATTCCTACAAGATCTCACAAGTGGGTAGGGTAACATAAATTTTCTGAAGCATGAGAAATACTACACTTACACAAATGAAGACATTGGGCATCCCTAAACCAGATGGCCCAGAACATGGCTGCTGTGACAGTATGAGATTTCTAAACCAGAAAAGGGAAAATACAGGAAAAAGTTCAGAGTATCCAATTGAACGTAACTATGTACCCATCAAGACGTGACCTAGGAATGAATTTGTTCACACTTTTTGCCATGTATGCGTGAGTCATGATTATTATCCTAGATCCATATCAAAGTGTTATCGTGGCTCACATGAGTATTTGCCGCTTTGGAGTAGTCGATTGCAAAGTCAATCATTTCAACTAGCTATGTATTCCGTCCTGTTTCCCGAAGAGAAACAAAATGGACGCTGCAGAAGTGGTGATTTTATGCAATATCGAAACCCAAGTAGCATCATGTTAAACATGATTAATTGCTTATTGGGAATAGAACATTTCAACATTTAAATTCATGATCAGCAGTCCAGTAGGAGACAGGGCTATCATCCAAGAAAAGGATGGGGGTTGAGTACTGCAGGCCTCAATTTTATTCAATCCTGTTCTTGTAACTAAGAGAAAATTCTAATCAGTATAAGAAACTTGTTTGTTGGCAAGACTTGGACGCACTTTACCGGCAGTTGGAGGACAATACGCATCAAAGTAAAATCCATGTAGTTCCTACACTGACTTTTCCAGTTTGGTTCCTACCTAAAGGGCACCCGAATTGTACCAAACCATATGTCAGGTCAGGCTATTGCTCTAGTTCTTTATTTTCTTTCAGAAACACATTTGATAGGAAAGAGTAACTTTTCAAGCATGTTTTAAATTGCATCTTTCAAAGTTAGGGTAAATTTGTACCTCAGGATCATGGCGCCATGCTTGGTATGTCAAGTTTGAGGTGGAGCGTTCCATCATACTTTGCCAACCGGTCACCCCATCCTTGCTTTCAATAAGATGCAGTAGGTGTTCCAAATCATTCTCTGTTACAACATCTTCTATCTCACCGGTGCTGGGCCTGCCAGGTAAAACAAGAAACTGAAGTCTACAAACATCCCTGTGGCCCAAAAGTTTATTATTTATAACATAAATGATGCTAAGGTTTCCACCTCGTTTGGGAGTTCAAGCGAAGAAGGAACAAAAAAGATCAAGGGTAGGTAATCATTTGCGACCTGTTGACCATACTCTCGAAAATTGAAAGATACATCTTGGAAACTCGACTTTAGTTCCCTTGACAATTTCATTGTGTTTCTCCTAACTGATTTCCACGCACGCATAGGAAGTCGCACTACTTTCTCCTCTTTCTCTCCTTAAAAACTAGACATGAGTAGTGCCTATCACTTTTGTTTCCCTTTTCTATCCCTCCTCCAAAACAATGTCCATTATTTTCACTTTTAACTTCCAGCATATACGTCTTAATTTAGCTGAGATACAAAAGGTTAAAGGGCATCCTTTACTTGTATTTTTTTTTTTTAAACTTCATTTCATACGTAAATAACAAGAGACACCTATCTTGTCTTGTACTTTGGGATAGTGAGCTTCACCTCATTTCAGTAAAATTCCAGAAGATATACCAACCAAGAAGTTCAGTCTTAGAATTCCAGCTAGCTGAGATATCTCAACTTCCCATTCCACCAAAAAAAAGAGATATCTCAACTTCCTTTCTTTATTTCTTTGCTTACCCTCCTGAAGGCTAAAGGTTATTTCGTTAGGCTATGCTACACTATCCAAAAGGTTAGGTTAGTCTTTTGAATAGGACAAATCATATTAGTTTGTGGGCAATAGGCTTAATGATCGTAGAAAACTCCAAATATATCCAATATCTAATGGCAAAGAACCAAACAAACCTATAAGCACTAACATCAAATTTGCCCATGAAGTTGCTTCTTAATACATGCAGTACAGTGCTGTTTCTTTTACAAATCATGCAACCAGAACCCAACTATCAGTTTCTACCATACTCCACACGCATTGTTAGAACATGCAATGTGGCTTCTGAAACTTGATAGCCAAAATGCAAATCTAGAACCCCCATACTCGCTACTATTCACCCCATACTTAGCATGCTAATGACTAGTGGTGTATTAATTCGAATTTGGAAACCATAAAGGCTCCTGGCTCCCCTTCCAATTAGTATGTAAATTAAATTTGGTTGCATTGCATTAGCACATAACAAGGTTTCAAACCGCAGCCTCTCCATAGCAATACAAAAATTGCAAAAGCACCATATTTCAAACAAACAGCGCAAAAATTGACAAGCTCAAATTACCTTCAATCGAGATCCATAAACAAATCATCAAACAAAGCACTATCACCGTACAACATACCAACATAAATGAACTAAGCTATTGCTTTTTGCAGCTAACCTTCTGGTAAAAGCTAATCAAGCTACACAACGCTAAGATGCATGATAATCTAGCTTTTCTTGAATTAGTCTTTTCCAGGTTTTTTAAGCTGCACAAGTCAGGGCTCATTTAGCTACTCATCTTATTTGCTTATTTCAATTTTCATCCATTTCATTTGCCCAATACGTAAAAGAGCAGATAAACTAGGCACCACCCGCAACAAGAAGCAAATGATGTTTGAGAGCCAAATAGCCAATTATTTTTAAACTTTTTATCATAAATATTCAGATTATAATCAGAATCTGTAATGTAAAAGTGTGTGGATGGTGATACGTACAATAGATTTTACAGAAAAATAGTGTGTACTTATAGCCAGAATTCACAAAGCTTGTCTTGCGATGATTTTGGATTCTGCATCCTCTACATCATCTCTAGCTCAATTATAATGATGCATTTTGGCA
This sequence comes from Rhododendron kiyosumense, assembly GCA_019656275.1. NCBI lineage: Eukaryota > Viridiplantae > Streptophyta > Magnoliopsida > Ericales > Ericaceae > Rhododendron > Rhododendron kiyosumense. The sequence goes on from BPLS01027090.1 coordinate 38,698, forward strand.
TAATAGATTCTTGAATTGATTTCTAACCACCAAAAGGAGAAAATGCAGAATGCAAAATACGAACAATAGGCCCCCAAACATGCCCTATGCTAGTGGTAACCAAATATCCTGCCCTATTTTGGTCCTTTGTTTACTTACTTATTTTAACAAATAACTAAGCTATGAACTGAGCGAGAAGGTCATCCGTAGGGCCATTAAACGAACCACACAGCTCCAGTTTGAGTTCCCGTTCGCTCATTCAAAATTCATTTCGCAACAGATTATTACATAAATAAACCAAGCGCAAACATTTGCTTAGCTCGTTCGACTTATGATTTTAAAACATTCAAGATCGGTTTTTGACAGGCTAAATTACCAATTATTTGACATTGACTCATTTCACAGGCAAACCAAGCTCGAGCTTATCTTTAAAGGTTGTTCATTTCTGTGAGCAGTGGCAGAACCAAAATTTTAGACCAAGGGTGACCGACTTAAGAAAAGTATTTTCATTCAAAAATGTACACAGCTTATCCTGTAACTTTTCTAGTACATTACTATATTGCATATTACATTGTTTTGTTTTTTGGTCGACAATTGCAACGCTCATGTGTGATTATTCCCATTTATGACAACAAAGTAAGAAAATTTTACGTGACAACGGAGAATAATTTTAATTTTTGACAAGATCAAATCAACTTAGATTTTCAGAGATTTGTACGCTAATTATGCAAATACTACCTTATACTTTTTTGATAAGTAAATACTACCTTAACCTTATATTCTATATAGTACTAGTAAAACTCTAAAATTGGGGTTGGCCAGACCCCCTCCGGCCCCTACACACCTCCACCACTGTCTGTGAGGTCCTTTTGGATTGAGGGATTTCATAAGAAAAGAAGACGAAGAAAGAATTATGTTTTTAGCCAAATCACTCATTTGGACTGGGTATTTTGATGAGTAATGGTGAGGAAAGAAAAAAATATAATTTTTTGATTGGCTCTTTTCCTTTCTCATCCAATCTCAGCATTAAGTAAGGACTCCATCGAAAGGGGATGTTTAGTTTATCAGCCCTAGTGATCAGGCACTAAATAAAATATCAGATAAATTCATAATAACCAAACTCACTTACTCGCCGCCGATACTCTCCACTGGAGACCGAGCCCCTATCAAGTCCTTCCCCCTCCCCCTGAACCGCACCCACACTGTCCGGCCGACCGAGAAGGCCGAGAGAGCCGAGAAGGCGAGACAGAGCCGGCGAGCGCCGAACCCCGGGGGAACCGCGGTCCAGGCGAACTGGAGCTTGGACCGGAGGCCCAGGTAGAGGAGGCCGGTCCACCTGGGGCGCCAGGACCAGCCGATCACTAGCCCTATCATGATCGCGAGCCAAATCGGGACCGCGCATAGCAATAAGTCGACGAATATCTCAACGACCGCCGGTCTGTTGAGGAACCCCGTGAGGTTGAAGTAATTCGGATTCTCCTCCATCTCCGATCGTTCCGAGGTGTTTACATAGCGTGTGTTTAGAGAGAGAGAGAGAGGGATGAAGATATTTTTGAACTCTATCAATTTCCTAGAATTCACAATTATCTATGTTCACGAGAGAGAGAGAGAGAGAGAGAGAGAGAGAGCCGGGGGGTGGGTTTGGTTGGGGGATGAAGATATTTTTTATGGAGATGAAGATATTTTGGAACTGTATCAATTTCCTAGAATTCGCAATTATCTACTCTATGTTCAAGGAAAAAAAAGAAGATTTATCCGACATTTTTAAATATATAAACAAAAATTATATACTATTTCATGAAATAGAAAGTTACGCGACTATAAACCTAAATCTCCACATAGCTAATTGTAAATTCGAGATGAACAAATTTAATTTCGATGTCGGTTAAGGAGTGGGGGCGGAGGGTTTGAAGAAGCATGGAGAGATGGAGTATAAAGAGGAATGGATCCCGAATACGAGTAGAAATTGGAACGGGAATGGACCCCGGGGAACAAGTTGAGAGAGAGAGAGAGTAGGGCCGTCTTTTGATTTACAGTATTTATTTTGTTATTTGTAAAAATGGGAGTCAATGTACTTTATATAGGAGTGACAAATATTTATAGGGAGAAAGGCAAACCGCCAGTATGACCGGATCTCTCTCCATATCCTGTGGAGGTTTCAAAGGAGAGAAGGCCACTTTTTCTCCATCTAGAAAATGGGGCTAAAATGTAGTGGATCTTATGGAGTTACAGCAATTTACAGTGATAAAACTAACCGCGGTATGACCGAATCCTCTCGCCATATTCTTTGGAGAGATTGCCAACGCATCGGATCGATAGAAGAAAATAAAAATTACCAAAACACATAAATGATGACGAGATTCAATAATCGCTGCATACAGAGGATATTAGTTCGATGGCGTCGTTTTGTGCCAATGATTGATGCAGATTACAAGCTAGAGGTGGCAAATGAGTGAGTCTGAATGGGTTTGGACTGATTAAAACGGATTGCGGATTAAATATAAACGGATCGAATATGGGCCAAGCTAAATCTAAACAGCCGACCCGACCCGTTTCCTTTTTATTTTATTTTATTTTTATTAAAAAATACTAATTCCCCTTTATCGAAACTCTGACTTATTAAACAAAAATACCATATCTACGAACCTTTCAGAATCAATAAGAAAAAAAAAAACTCAAGACATACCTTAAAAAACAACATGAAATCGTCTCTGATTTTATTATTAAAATCAATAATGCTCATACAAGAATATGGGTACAGAATATAGTTAGTTTATGTAAGCAGAGAGACTTACGAAAAGCCAAAGCAATCACTTAAGTTTTGATTAAAAAGTCAAGTGATTTTTTTTTCTCTAATCAATTTTTTTTTATATTTGTTTGTTTTATAACAAACTTTTTACCCCTATTAGTTTGTCTCGATGAGAGAATCGGAAAAGTAAATTTTTTTTACTTTTACCCTAATATTTTTTGTAATATTTAAGATAAATTCCAAAAAACTAGTTTTTGGGCTTTATCTTGAATGTCTTTAAAAATATTTGGGTAAAAGTCATAATTTTTTTACTTTTCCGATTGGAGCGAATAAAAAATCATAAAACACTTGTTGCAAAACAACGAACACGGAAAAAGTTGAATTAAAAGCTTTGAAGGTATTTTTGCCGCATAACTTAATTCGACATTAAAAGCTTTGGGCTAGAGATACGGACTGCAGAGGTATTTTTGCTGCATAACTGATTTCGACATTAAAAGCTTTTGGTGGCCTCACAAGGGCTCCCACTGCATTTACTGCCATAGCAGTCTTCTCTTGGGAAACCATTTTAGCCTATGAACTAAAATTAGAATGCACTACAACTATTCAACTGAACAGATACAATCAAAAGACTCACTGTTTTGCAAATGACTCCTCAAGAACCACTGCGAACTCTAACTTGTTTTGCAGAAGAGGCCGCATTGTGTCCAAAGTTTTCTCTAAAAACTCTCAATCATAGGCAACTTCTTCTCACCAAGTTCAGAGGAGTACGTTTGGTGAAGTTTGTCAATAACTTTCTCCCAATTCCCTTGCTCTCAACAACTTTCTTATCTTCAGAACTTGTAGAAACCTGCATGTATCATACAATACCATAAATGCAACATATAAATGTGGAGGCACAAAACAATGGACATATGATAGTTAACATACACTGTACTAATAAAACATCTCATCCGGGTATTTGACAGAAACTTTGAAGTGGTTTGCCAACAAAGAAATGCGCTGCACAACACTACCAGACCCACACCTACTAGTAATAGAGTGCTCCGGCGGATCCAGTTTTTCTGGCTTGACATTGGGTGGTATAATTGGCGGTGGTAGTGGTGGTGGAGATCCAATAACCTCTTTCTCCATCATTTACTCAACCAGTAACAATAAGGATGTCACTTAACGATGAGCACACTTGATTCCTGGCTCTCACGGTAAAATCACCTCAAACTTCCAAGTTAATCAAACGAACAAAATCACAAAATTAACAGTAGAGAAACCTATCTTTTGTGGAATGGTAGAGGGCTGTGAGGCAATTCCCATGTTTTATCACCAAATACAACAGGTCTTAATTTTTTTTTTTCAATTTCCTCTATGTTTACAAAACCACATAAACATCTCACAAAGAACCCAAGCTACTAGGGATATGCTCAAATGTTATGCTTCAACATACCAACAGATTCTCAGAAAATGCGGCATGCCTACAGTGAAACAGATCAAACCTGTGAAGTATGCAATAATCATAAAATCCAGAAGGGAGGAAAAGTGTTCTCTCAACAACCAAAAAAGGGAAGAAAAGGGCAATAACATACTATCATCCCCGACTGAGTGCACATGTAGAAATCATAGTTCCTTGGATGCACAATATTTGTATCAACAACGGCACCAGTTGAAAACAAGAAGGAAATGAATGTGTTCAGCATGTAAGTACTTCAACAAATCACGCATGAAGCAAAAACATAAGCAACCGTGCAAGGAAACTTACCAGGAGGAACGTTTTCAGGGGCACCTTATTGAGATAGCTTCGTTGGTGATTCTTTTGAGCCACAATCACAGTGAACTTGGCAACCTTGGCCTCACTAAGGTGCTGGTAAGCCTGCAGTAACAAGAAGTTAAGAAGCTCAGAGCTTTCCACTATTATGCCGATAAAGAATAAGAAGATGATGTCAAAAAAAGTCCACACATGATACTCAGATCGGTAGTACGATCTGAACCAGTTCATGAGAACATAACTATTTCGTTGAAAATTAACAAAACACAAACAAAGGAGGATATGAAGCACCTGTTAGTTGCTTGCTGCTCAATATAATGTCAAGCACTCTCAGTGCATCTTGAGTTTTTTCTGCTTCAGCTCCTTGGAGGGCTAGAGATACCGACTTCAGAGGTATTTTTGCCGCATAACTGATTAGACCAAGAGCAACGTAAGGTGCCCTATGCGAGACACACACACATACACATCCCTATACACAAAACCACACCATCCAGCAGATTACTCATGGTACAAATCTTAATGACTCCCTTAAAGCATTGAAGTTAAAAACAATATCATTCAACGATATATCCCTTGTGTCTTTCTATTTTGAATCCATAAAGCAACCTTCAATTTAATAATGTCCCCCACCTCTTCCCATCCGGGCATTTTATCTTCAAACACCATATCATTTCTTAGTTTCCAAACTGTCCATAAGACTGCAAAGGGAAATACTTCTCAATTTATCTTCTTAGACTGTCCCACCCGAGCCTACCCCGAAACAAAAGCAATCCAAGAAACCATGTCTGGCTCAGACATTTCATCGAGTAGTTTATGGGAATCCTTTAATTGACTGCATTTGACATATATGTACCAAGGACGACAGAACAAAGGGATCTGAATCAAGCTCGGATACATACACAATGCCGTGCAGCTCTGACGTTGGATGGAGCTGTGCATGATTGGCGGGAGGATAAAGGCATTCGTGAAAATAAACTGAGTTTTGAGCAAGCATAGATCAGGGAGTGAATCCAGGCGTAGGATGCATCAGCGAAATCAGAAATGAGGTGATTGACGTAGAGTGAGAGG
>BPLS01027091.1:0-29586 GCA_019656275.1 Rhododendron kiyosumense
CACACCATTCACATAATACCCTCGAAATGGTCATTATGTGGTTTCCAAAGTACTTCCTTTTGAAAAATACATCACTTCCTTGTTAAACACACCCTAGGTGCCATGTTTCTAACTTTCTTGGTTTTCGTGTCTCGTTCTCATGCAAGACTCCGCGTGTGAGACTTTACATACAACATGCATTCAATCCAACCTTGAAATAGCACAATAAGAACATTTAAGCAACATAGCATGGTTGAATTCCATAAACGACATAATCATGCATTTTTACTTCTTCATCTACAATCAAGTAACTTTTTAAACTTTAGGAAAGTAAGTAGAGATTCAAGTAGCAATTTTTAAACTACTTATCGAAATTAAAGTAAGGATTTAACTACTTGAAAAATAGGTAAGGATCACTACCGTTCTTCTAGGCGGTGGTATGGTCGTTGGTTTTGATTTCGGCGGCGTAACGGCCCTCGGATTGCTTCGAAAGGAAAAGTTTTGTATTTCTTTTCCTAGAAACAACTTCCTAACTTTCACTAAACTACTTTAAGGATCGTTGAGTGGTATTGGGAATGGTTTAGTGGTTTCGCTCAAGAACTCTCAAGAACAAAGAAAGTTTTGAACTTTAGAACTAAGAATGCTTGGAATTCTAGAGAGAAGGAAGAGCTTTGGTTTGAGGTGTGAGTTTCAAGTGTAGAATGAGCTTCTATTTATAGGCAAAGGGTTGGCTCTCTCCCTCTCTACATGGCCGGCCCCCCTCTCTCTCTCCAAAGCTCAAATTTTGACATTTGTCATGCCATTATGGAAGATCAATGGTAGAATCCTAGGGTTGCATGGCTATGGTGCCCTTAGATTTGATCTTTGAATCAAAGTGTGGTGGAGATGAGAATTGTACAAGATCCAATGGTTGAACAATTGAAAGGTGTATAAAAGAGTACAATGGAGTTAGGATTTGGTTTGGAAGAATATAAATCTCAAAGATTGGAAGTACAAGGTGGTTCAATGCCAAGATTCAAACAAATCTCCCTCCTTCTCTCCCTCACAACCGGCCCCCCTCTCTCCCACGGCTCTCTCTCTCCTCTCTCTCCCTCTCACTCTCTTGTCAAGTACTATATATATATACATGTGTCATATATTGCAAGAAAAACAAATAAAAAAGTAGTTCTTTGGTACTTAAAATCAAAGGTAGCTTTAAGGCCTAGGATTTTGCCCACCAACTAATTAAATAGGCCTAGGTACCTTAGGTAATATTATATCCATCTAGGTACTAATATATATATATATATACACATATATACACTTGTACAATGGTGGTTAGAATCCCAATAAAAAAAATATAAAAGGGTACTTTTGGAATATTGGTACCATGTACCCTTGGATTAAAATATTAGGTACTTTCCCATGTGGTTAAAGAAAAATATTAGTTTAATAATCCCATGGTACTTTGGAAGATTCACCCTATTATCCAATGGGTAATAATCCCCCTAATTTCTATTATCCAATGGATAATAGCTATTAGGTCACTTTTAATATTAAAATAATCAAAAAGTACTTTAAAGTAAGTATACTTTTAATATAAACAAATGGGATTCTATTATCCAATGGGTAATAGTTTCCCTAACCATTATTGTCCAATGGACAAAGAATAAAACCAATTTGATTAAAAGAAAAAGAATATTAAAATTCTTAGTCTAGGGTTCAAAAGGTTCAAAAGGTTCAAAAGTTCCAATGAGGGGCAAAATGGTCATTTTACAATGACTAGAAGGTTTCCTAGTTTAGTTACTCCAACCGGATGGTTAGATGCTAACTAGGCTTGCTAAGTAGGACTAAAGTGCAAGAAATGAAACTTGAAGGGTCAAAGTGCAATTATGACAAATTACAGGAATTAACGAAATTCGAGAAATTAAAATTAATAACTCGAATAACAAAAATAACTTTTTATTCATTGAAATTCAGAGTTATTACATTTGTAGTAGTGTTCATTTATGACATCTTGATATACTCCACCAATAAGGAGGAGCACGAAGAACACCTTCGAATGGCACTACAGGTACTCCGAGATAACCAACTTTATGCCAAGGCTAGTAAATGCAAGTTTTGGTTGGAAGTGGTTAAGTTCTTGGGGCACGTGGTATCCAAGAACGGGAACGCGGTGGACGAAAGTAAGGTCGAAGCAGTGCTGAATTAGAAACGACCGACCTCCGTATTTGAGATCCAAAGTTTTCTAGGATTGGCTGGGTATTACTGCAGATTTATCTAGGCCTTTTCAATCCTAGCCAAACCAATGACAAGACTGACTCAGAAAGGAGTGAAGCTGGATTGGAATGAAGCCTGTGAGAAGCCTTTCCAGGAACTGAAAAAGAGACTGACCAGTGCTCTGATACTCATCATTCCCGAGCGGGGTGTAGATTATACAGTTTACTGCAACACGTCAAGAGATGGCTTGGGATGTGTGCTGATGTAGGATGGAGAAGTTGTAGCCTACGAATCCCGACAACTTCGACCCCATGAAAGGAATTACCCCACGCACGACCTAGAATTGGCTGCATTAGTATTCGCCCTCAAATCCTGGCGTTACTATCTGTGGGGAGAACAATTCGAGGTCTTTACCAACCACAAGAGCCTTAAGTATCTTTTCACTCAGAAGGAGTTGAACCTGAGGCAACGACGATGGATGGAATACCTGGAGGACTACAAGTTTATGCTATAGTATCACCCTGGTAAGGCCAACGTGGTAGCTGACGCTCTGAGTTGAAAGGATAGGGCACAGTAAGTCCAGACTGCCATTAAGGAATGGGAGATGGTGGACACCCTTAATGAGTTCAACTTGCAACCATCATCGAAGAATGGGAACGCACGTCTGTATGCTCTCGTTGTAGAACCAGCACTTCACCGAGAAATCCTCCTGGCCCAAAACTTCGAACAAGATTGCGAGTTCATTCGGTATCGAATCTGAGAAGGAAAGGCGCTACCTGGATGGACAATCGAGAAGGACAATAGCCTGAGATTCAAGGGAAAGATGTTCGTACCCAATATTGGAACTCTTCGAGAAGCCGTACTCCGAGAAGCTCACCACTCGAACTTCGCAATCCACCCTGGCAGTACAAAGATGTATCAGAATGAAGAAGGATGTAGCCCAATTTGTATCTACCTGTCTAGTGTGTCAGCAAGTCAAGGCTGAGCACCAAAAACCTGGAGGAGATCTTTAACCCTTACCCATAACGACCTGGAAGTGGGAGCACATCTCAATGGACTTCATGACTGAATTACCAAGGTCTGCTAAGTCCAACATTGCTATTTGGGTGATTGTGGACCGACTCACCAAATCTGCACATTTTCTGCCTGTTAAAATGACAGAAAACATAGAACAGCTGAGCCTACTATACATACGAGAGATTGTACGCCTACACAGAGTACCTATCTCGATAGTGTCTGACAGAGATCCATGTTTCGTATCACACTTTTGGAAAGGACTACAAAAGGCATTGGGAACAGACATAAGGCTTATCATACCTTTCCACCCATAGTTAGATGGACAAATGGAAAGGTCAATACAGACACTGGAAGACATGCTAAGAGCTTGTGCCTTAGATTTTTCCGGAAGTTGGGAGCAACACTTACCATTGGTAGAGTTTGCCTACAACAACAGCTACCAAGCCAACATTGAAATGGCATCGTATGAAGCTTTATACGGTCGACCCTATCGATCTCCAGTCTGTTGGACAGATGCAGGGGAAACAGGATTGATTGGACCCGAAATTGTACAAGATACCACCGAAAAGGTCAAAACCATCAGATAAAGGATCCAGGCTGCTCAAAGCCGACAAAAGAGCTATGTAGATAAAAGGAGCCGGCCATTAACATTTGCAGTAGGAGATCATGTGTTCTTGAAGATCAGACCAAAGAAAGGGGTTATCAGATTTGGGAAAAAGGGAAAACTGTGCCCAGGCTACATCGGACCTTTCGACATCGTGGAGAAAATCGGGAAGGTTGCGTATCGTCTAGCACTACCACCATAGCTAGATAGAGTACATAACGTGTTCCACGTTTCAATGCTCCATAAGTATCTCGCCTTGCCCACGCATGTTCTCAACTCAGAAGACATCTCCATCGAAGAAGACGCGACATACGAAGACGAACCTATAGAGATTCCAGATTGAAGTGAGAAGGTCATTCGAAATAAGACAAACAAACTGGTAAGAGTCTTATGGAAGCACCATGGATCGGAAGAAACTATATGGGAGAGAGAGGAAACTATGAAAGCAAATTACCCCCACCTGTTCGAATCCTAGCGTACACCTAATTTCGAGGGCGAAATTGTTTAAGGGGGATAGTTTGTAATGACTCTGGTTTTTAATGAATAAAAATTTTGTTAAATATTGGAATTTTATTTAAATTACCTGATTTTACTTTTAAAATTCTTCTTTAATTTCTGATAATTTGGCATAATTAGATTTTAGTCCTTTAAAATTATATTTCTTAGCTAGCAGTCCTACATGGCAAGTAGAGTTATATTCCAACCGATTAGTTAGAAGAACCGAACTATCAAGTCACCTCGTTAAAATTTTCTAACCCTAGATGGACCATTTTGCCCATCTTTGAGCCTTGTGAACCATCGAAAAACCCTAATGGAACCCCTTGGACCAAAGTAATAACTATAATATTTATTTGACTAGTCATTCAAGACCACACTTCTTCTTTAACCATTGGTTAATGATTGTTAGGGGAAATATTACCCAAGGGACAACCGACCAAAGTCAATCTTCTAGATCTCCTATATACTTATATATGTATGAACATAGGTACATATGTACCTCATAGTCTCCTATAAAAATGCCTAAAGGACATATAGTCATTTCAAGACCTTATTCAAGTATATCTCTTCATTTACCTTCCTTACCCATTGAACAATAGTAGGGAAAATATTATCCTTTGGATAATAGAAAAGCCTAGATTTGCCATAGAGTTGAAGCCTTAAACCTAGATTGACCAAAGTGACTTTTCTAGACTTTCTAAGTACATTTATATACTTATATATAGGTATATGTACCTTATAAAGTATTTTACTAGATTTCCTAGGTAAACAAATAACTTCATAAATAAGTACATGTACCTTATAAGTTATTTTTCGTAGATTTGCTAAGTACACACACACACACACACACATATATATATATATATATATAGGTATATGTACCTCATAGCCATTATTATAATTCTAAGGAATCCTAGACCATATTCATAACCTTTACCCATTGGATAGTAAATAGTACGGGAATTTTTAGCCCATAGATAATAGAAAACCTAGACTTGCCATTGACCTCCAAAGATATTGTCCTAAGATTTTTAGGTACACATATATGTTTATATATAGGTATATGTACCCTATAAAATTATTATCCTAGACTCTCCAAGTACACATATAAGATTATATATAAGTACATATACTTCTTAGCCTATTTGTTTATTCTAAGGGAAACTTGACCATATCTTCCTTAGTTGACATTTGAAAGCCTAAAACCCATACCCTTTTCCTAGATTAGACCACATAGTACATAAGTGTACTTATATATGCACAAATGTATAAATATGTACTTAGTACTAGAGAGAGAGAGAGAGAGAGAGAGAAGGAGAGAGAGGCTGAGAGATATAGAGAGGGGAGAGAGAGGCCGAGAGAGAGGGAGAATGGGAGAGATTTGGAGAGATATGGAAGAGATTTGGAGGGTACATGACATGATCCTTACATTGTCCTTATATATATACATACATACATACACACACACACACACACACACACACACACACACACACTTACTCACCAAATCTTTGAACCATCAATCTTCCTCCATCAAACCTTCCTAAAATCTATCCAAAGTACAATATCTAGTCTTTCATTGATGGTTACTTTTACACCACCCTTCAACCTACCCACCAAGCCATGCTTTGACATGACAAAGCAAGAAAATAATCAAAGATAGGAGAGAGAGAGAGAGAGAGAGAGAGAGAGAGAGAGAGAGAGAGAGAGATTTTTCAGGTGAGGGAGAGGGAGAGGGAACCCTTGGCCTATAAATAGCAAGCTCATCTCCGGCCATTCTCACACCTTCACTCTTTGCTCTCAATTCTATCTAGAATTTCTAAGCTTTCTTAGTTCTAAAATTCAAGTTTCTTTAAGTTCTTGAGAGCTACCACCAAACCACCTCCAAAAACCACCCCTAGATCTTTAAAGTAGCCTAGTGTAATTAGCAAAGTTGTTTCTAGGAAGAGAAAATCCATCTCTCTTCCTTTCGAAGCACTTCGGAACCGTTACGCTGCTGATTTGCAAAACCGACGACCGAATCTCAAAACTGATCAACCGCCTAAAAGAATAGTAGATTTTCCCTTACTCACTAATTCTAAGTATAAGAGTTGCATGATTATGTAGATTTTTCATACCTACTTTCCCTAAGCATACGTAGATTATCCTTACTCTCTACTTTAAAAGTATACTTAGGATATCCCTAACTACTTCCTTTAAGTGTATAAAGCTTATAATGTTGAAAATGCATGAAAGATAGTAAATTCATTTTTGGTAAAGGATGTATAAACATGTGGAATAAACTACTTTTACTCTAATAAACATATGTTGTTTTGAACTTCCCTCAAAGGAGAAAAGAACGGATTTTGAAAGATAAACGTTTGGTAGAAGTATTCGTATTTTGACCTTGAGATGGTTATGAGCATGCATATGTGAATTACATGAATTGTTTGTATTACTTGTTGTGTGACAAAGTATAAGTGATTTTCACTCCAAGGGCATCCATACATTTGGCATTATGTTTAAAGTTGTGATTTGAGCATGCTAAATAATATAGAGTTGGATGATCTTGCTAGTTTAGTTTCAAGATTACAATGAATGATTTATGATCTCGTATGTGGAAAGTCCTACCGCGGAGTCTATGCATGAAAACGAGACACCGTAATCGAGAAAGTTAGAAACATGACACCTAGGGTGTGTTAAAAACAAGGCGTGATTTGAAAAAGGGAAAAGTTTTAAAAACCGCAATGTGGCCGAACTTGCCCATTGTGTGGTGTGTGTGTGTTTTTGTGTGCCAATGGGAACCCAGGACGGAGGAACTATTGTGAGGATACTCGAGAGACCGGAACGGCGGAACCGAGGTTGGGTGTGTAGCTTGCTTATCCGCGGAGAGAAGCCAATGCAAGTTTTGTGCGCCAATAGGAATCCGGGACGGCGGAACCATTGTGAGGATACATGTTTCATGGAAATGGAAAGAACATGGTTGCATTAAAGTGATGATGTTACCAACCTCGGTGAGTATTGTGTTTTGGGATGAATTTGGGCCCGAGGTGCCTATAATTGTTAAATAACAAGAGTCCGGCTCGGGGTGCTGATGGTTAGACCCGAGGTGTCCAGTGGTGTCATTGAACAGGCCTAAGATGCCCAGGGTCCGTGGTGCCCAATGTTGGGTTTGTTTGGTGAATTGATGATGTGGTACTTCTTTCTTGAATAAGAATTTCGGGGACGAAATTCTTTTAATGGGAGGATAATTGTGAGACCAATTTTTTACAAAAAGAGAATAAGTGAAAAAAAAAATGGACAACTGATTTTTATTTTTATGTGGGCCCTCAATGTAAACTCTTTGAAGAGTTTAGTTATGAATTAATACCATAAGTTGTATGTGTGTGGTTGTGTGTGGACTGTGGACGTGGAAGACATTTGAGGTGCAAGTGTGCATGTGTGGAGTAATCTACTGAAAGAGAAAGAAACAAGAATGGAAAGAGAGGAATACGTGGAGGGCTAATAATAGAGAGATGGTGTGTTGTCCATGCATATGTATCTCTATGGCTTTTGTCGCTTTTGGGGACTTGGACTTACTTGAAAAGAAGAAAATAAAAGAAGCATAAGACAGAGAGAATTTGTTTTGGACATGTGTCGTGATTTTAGATTCTTTTGATGAGTCAAGTTTGGACTATAAATGTACAGAAGGAAAGGTGGGTACGGGGGGTACAGGGGAAAAACAAGAGCCCGAGGGAGAGAAAAGGGAAAATATGAGAATGGAAAAGAAGTGAAACAAGAATAGGAGAGAAGATTAGTTAGTGGGAAATAGCTTATCAGATACGAAATTGTTTTTGTAAAATTTAAGGAAGTGGATGTTGGTGTTTCATTTGTTATCTGTTGTTTATTGATTTGGGTTGTGGTGCTTGAGGGTTAGGGGCGTTATAGATTGTAACTCTAGCTTGCCGATGGAAGCCGTAGAACCCTGATCTTGTCACAAAGCCACATCTAGCCAAAGGGAGGAAAAACAAGTAAGAAACTCCACGTAAAGCCTAAATCGAGCGTTGAGGTAAAATAAAAGAGAGAATAGCAGAAAAATGAGTGCAAAGTGAGGATTTACCTGCAGCAACAGTGGGCTGCCCCCAAAGTACTGAGTCCGCCCCTCTTGAACCTCGTCCAAACCAATTAAGGTCTCCGCTAACACCATGGGGACAACATCCATACACTTATCCATTTGGGCAGAAATGCCAGCAGGAAGATGGCTATTATGACCATCGGGAGAAACCAGTAGACAGGCGGCCAGCAAGCACATACACAGAGCCGACATGTGCCTACTTTGCTAAACGAAATCATAAGGATCACCCTCCTGTGTGAGCAAGACATTAAGTTTACTGCCCCTCACCAAGAATTTGGAGAGAGCGTCACTCATGCCAAGCTTGTCTCGCAAGACCCCCGCCATGCTTGCTCAAAGCGGAGGAATGACTGGAATGTTTGATTCAAAGTAACCAAGGTACACGCGGAACTCTTCAACAGTGAGACATATCTCCTTAATGCCAAACCGAAAGACATGCACCTCTGGATCCCAAAACTGTACCGCTGCGTGCAGAAGGTCCGGGAGAATGCAGAAGTCTCGAAGAAAGTGGAGAGAAGATCTTCCCCAGCTTCTAAAATTCAACCGATCCATTTCTTTGAATTGGTCCATCCAAGGTTTAAGCAAAGTAAGAAGAGGGAAAGCCATGAGGCTGCAAGGTTTTGGAAGGATTTTGGTGTAAGGATTATGGCAAGAATGCCCTACTATTGATAGGGAAGTTGGAGGGGACAAACATTAAATGAGAAAATTCAAAATTTTCAAAACTTTCAAAGGTCTTTCATCTTTCTATGTAAACTTTTGTTTAGGAAAGATACAAAGGCAATACATTGTTCCCCAAAACCTCCACGTAGTGGTGCAAGCTCGGTCAAAACCTGGGAAAGACATAATGGTAGACAAAGTGACCTTGGGAATCAGCAGAAATTGTTTATTGAAGCATGTGTCCAACGCAACGGAGTTGGACCCCAGCGCTGGAGACTATGTCCACAACTCCCTAGCACAAAACATAAAGTGCCCAGCACTGGGCACCAGTCTGCAATTTTCTGCAAAATTTAGTCTTGGTCACTCAAAACCATTTCAAGGCCCCTAATCTCACTTCCAATTGTCCAAACATGTTTCAATGAGATAAGATAACTTCACGACAATGTTCTTTGTCTGTCTAGATCAAAATTCGAGGGTTTGGTATAAAAAACGTCATTTTTTTCATTCAAATGAGCCCATAGGAAGTCCAAGTTCATTTCCAAACAATTTTTAGTCATTCAGGCACCTCGCACAAGCCATGCTACGTATTTGTGATTGTGCAGAAGTGTCAGTTTTTCCGATTCACATAAATTTGAGTTTTCGGTATAAAAAGTGTCGTTTTTCCATTCAAATGCCTCCGCGGCACATCCAAATTCAATCCCACCAAACTCTCAGCCATTCAGGAAGTTTGTACAGGTCATGTTGGGCATTTGTGACTAACCAAGAATGCCATTTTCATTGGGATGCCAAAACTCAAGATTTCAGGCACAAAATTCGCCAAAATCTTATTGTTTTCAAATCCGAAGAGCGTCATCTATTTCCTTCTAGCTAGACCATGACATACAACTGTGGATTAATTTGTCTTAAGTCTCAGAAACATTGTCATTGCAAATTATCAAAAGGTTGCTCATAATCGCATAAGTTGGATAAGCTAATAAACAACAAATGATCGAATACAGTGCAATTTTCATATCCCTCCATTGAAATCCATGAGTCGAGATGCATGTCAAAAGAAAAGCAAGCTAAGCTACTAGAGCATGCAGGCCTGGTTGCTATCCCTACTCCTACATACTACTAGGGCAAACAGGCACCCAAAAAGAAAACCCCCGGGCACAAGGTCCCCGCCACGAAGGAGGAGGAGGGAGAAGCCCACAGAAACTTCTGGTGGTCTAACCACTAGAACACCGTGGCAAAAGAGAGAGCTTACCCAGGGCGTGGCTTAAAAGGATCACCACATGGTGTAGAAGAGACACCACGCGGTATCAAACTATCACCCCAGGCGCCCCTTGTCACATGATTTACACCTACAAGAGGGGGAGAGCTAATCAAGCTTCAAGACAAGACTGAAGCCTTTGCGGTCTCCCACCACACTCGCCAGCCAAACCAAGGGATGCCCCATGTTCGTGGGTAGGAAAGAAGAGCGGAGGGGAGCGATCGAAAGAGAGAGCAGAGAGAGATCGAGAGAGAGTGACTGGAGAGAGGGGTTAGAAACCTCCACAATCAAATTGTAGAAATGAAAGAAGCCCAAGCATGAGGGAGAATAAAAGGGGAGAAAAAAAAGAGAAAACCGTTTGGTAGGACCGGGTATAGGCTACCCGCCCGGATTTGAAAAAATTGAAGAGTCGCCACTTGGATTTGAGGTTTGTCATCCGAGAAACCGTTTTGATTGAAAATGGTCATTTGAAATTGAAAACCAGAGATTGTTTTGGGTTCGAAAGCCATGTTACAGGAGGGGAAGGGTTTTACAGCACCCCTCTCGCCCGATGCAATGTCGGTCTCCACTCAATGTTTGTGGGATTTTATTAAAAAGCATTTTGTTTCATTAAACAACTAGCAAGAATTTACAGGCACAACAAGTAAAAGTTTATACGTGTGCATATGCACAAAATATGATGGAATGATGAACCAAGAAAACAGAATGAACTGTCACTGGAATCACTCCTGAGCACTTAGGAGTGCTATCAAGCCACCCTGCAACTTCGGTTAGATATGCTCATATTCTAATACTGCCAACAGAAACATAAAGAAATCAAAGTATGAAAGTGCTCAGCCAGAGGCTTAAACAACCAAGAACTAGTCTTAACCATTCAAGTCTTGCTTCCTTGCAACTGAAAATAAAACTTACTAGGCTCTAGAAGGACCAGTGCACACCTAGTATTTATGAAAATATAGGAAAAACAATACTTAGTGACAAAATATGATTTTAATGATGGCAGCAGTCCTGAGCGCTCAGGAATGGTCCCGAGCGCTCCGGAGTGAATACAGTGCCCAGAAAAGATTTTGTTTCTTTGTGTTCTTCTTGTTCTTATTGCTTGAACTAAAATCAAATGAGCTCATAACCAGTATGAGAAACTAGTACAGGCCCTTGATTCCCCTCAGAAGTAGAAAAACAGTAGATTTTGGAGTATAAAGCGAGCCTTTATACCTTTGTTTGACTTGAACTTGGATTCTTGGACTGATTTGGATGCTTGAAAATGGTCTAAAAATCACAGAAAGATGAGAGCTTGATTATGGTTAAGCTCTTGGATTTTCTAATGGTTTCCTTGAAATTGCTTTGATTTTTGAAGAGATTTTGGAGTAATTTAGAGAGAGAGTGAGAGAGAGAGAGAGAGCATTTTCAAAAATAGGGGAGCTTTTGTGAGAGAGATTTCGCGCCCCCTTTTGTGCTGAAATGAGAGGGGTATTTATATGGGAGGAGAGAATAGTTTTAAAATTTGAAAATAAAATCAAAAATAAAATGGTTAAATATTTTTGGGGGGAAAAACATCCTGATGATTTTCCTGCTAGTCTTCTAAGACAAACAGGTTTGAATGGACTAAAAATTCCGAAAAAAACGTGGACAAAGGTCAAGCTCAACATCCAATGCTCTGTCAGAGCTCCCGAGCGCTCAAGAATGAAGTCTCGAGCGCTCAAGAGTGCCTGCCCAACTTCAGCGGGCCACCACAAACACTCCCGAACTCAGATTTGGGTGTTTTCAGAAGCGTTGGAAAGCTGGTTGAGTCCTCTTTCTAAACCAATTGGTTTCATTCAAATATATTTTATACACTGAAATGTGTGTCAATTTTACCCTTAGGGTGTCGGAAAAACCACGATTTTGGTTTGTAAAAGTCCAAGAAGCATTGTCAAAGCTTTAGCCGAGTCCCATTTTGATTCCTTTTCATCATTGGGGAGCCTAGAGGGCACAAATTAAGGATAATTAATAGATCCAAATTGGGGTGTCTACACTGGGCCAAGAGCAGAGGTCCCAAGTGCAAAGGACTTAGTGTCCAGCGCTGGGCACTATCTGACTAGGGACATCAAATTCTTCTAACACCCTAGCACAATGGAGTTCGAGTCCAGTGCAAGGCATTCCTCTGACGTTCAAAAAACTTCAGAAGGTCTTCAAGTAGTCAGGATTGTTTGGATTGATTAAATTAAAACGACAATTGCTCAATAATAACGATAAGATAAATTTTATTGAAACCATTAAGAGATTACAAAAATTGGGCATTGCGGCCCACCTATGTTCCAAGGCACAAAGGACCGAAGCAACAAAACAAAAAAAACAAAAAACAAAAAAAGAAGAGAAAGAGCAGCCATTTCCTCGTCTATAACGACCATGATTTTTGGTCGGTAAAATCTTCGTTAAATATTTGAATTTTATTTTAATATTCTTGTGATTTGTCAAAAATACGTTTTTGGCCCTTGAAATTCGTTTCTTGACACTTTAGCCCACTTAGCAAGCCTAGATAGCTTCTAACCATCTGGTTGGAAGAACTAAACTAGAAAGCTACCTAGTTACCTTTACATAACCGTAAATGGACCATTTTGCCCCTCTTGAACCATGTGAACCTTTTTAACCCTAGACTAAAAATTGTTTATTCTTTTTCTTTTAATTATGTTGGTTTTATTCTTTGTCCATTGGACAATAAAAGTTAGGGAAACTATTATTCAATGGATAATAGAAACCCCAATTCTTTATATTAAAAGTATACATGGCTAAGTACTTTTATCTTTTAAAAATGGACTTTTTAAATTACTTTAAAGGACATTTTGATTAGTTATTATACAATTTCCCTAGTAACTATTGTCCATTGGACAATAAAAGCTAGGAGAATTATTATCCATTGGATAATAGGTTATTCTTTCCACCAAGTACATGGATTGATTAGTTTAGTCTTCTTCTTAAATCCCCATGTGACAAGATACATATTATTTTAATATAAAAGTTACCTAATCACTATTGTCTATTGGACAATAGAAGTTAGGGGATTTATTACCCAATGGGTAAAAGAGTTAGTCTTTCATCTAGTACATGGGTCTCATTAAACTAGTCTTTTCTTAAACCCCATGTGATGAAGTACACATTATTTTATTATGTAGTACTTAGTAGACTTAATAACCCTAGGATTCTCCTAAGTACTCCTATATTATTTTAAAGTGGGGTTTTGTACCCAATTAAATTAGTTTAATGGGGAAACTTCCTTCCTAGCTAAGAAACTTAACTTCCATTGTCCTTTCTTGATTTGTTTAACCAAAGAATCTTGTACAATTTATTCTTTCTCTTCCAAAATCTTCCAAGATCAAATCCAAGGTACAAATCTAGTCATTCAAAGTCTTTTACCCATTGGACATTAATTGTTAGGGAAAATTTATCCCTTGGGTAATAGCCAAGACTTTGGCTATAAATAGCAAGCCATTCCAAGCATTCAACTCACACCTTCTCATTTGCTCCAACTTCTCTCTAGAATTTCCTTTGTTCTTGCTTAGTTCTTCTTGTTCTTGAGTTCTTCAAGAAACTCATCCAAGGCCGCCACTAAGCCGCCACTCGACCACCCGTCGATCCATAAAGCAGAGTAGTGTAGTCAAGAATTAGTTTCAAGAGAAACATTTCTCTTTCGAAGCTACCGGAAGCCTACCGTAGGAAGTTACTCCGTCCGACCACCGACCTACCTTCCGTAGTCGTCTCTACCGCCAAGAAGAACGGTAGATTCTCCTTATCTACTACCCTGAGTTATATGTAGTTATCTTTATTTACTTTTTGTCTCAAGTATTTGTATTTTGATCTTTAAGATGATTATGTGTATGCATATATGAATTGCTTGTATTACTTGTGGCGTGATAAAGCATAAGTGATATTCACTCCAAGGGCGTCCGTACATGTGGCGTTATGCTTTTAAGCATAAGTGATATTCACTCCAAGGGCATCCGAACATGTGGCGTTATGCTTTAAGCGTTGATTTGCATATGTTTAGCAATATAGAGTTGGATGATCTTGCTTGTTTTGTTTCAAGATTACAATGAGTAGGTTGTGTTTACTTTGTAAAAGACCTACCGCGAAAGTCTTTACATGTAACGAGACACGAGAATCGAGAAAGTAGAAACATGACACCTAGGGTGTGGTTAATGAAAAGGCGTGTTTGAAAAGAGTGAAATGTTTTGAGAAACCGCAATGTGGCCGGACTTGCCCATTGTGTGTGGTGTGTGTGTGTTCTAATGGGAATCCAGAATAACAGAACCATTGTGAGGTTGTGTGCGTTCCCATGGGATCCCGGATTGGCGGAACCATGGTGACGTATAGCTTGGTTATCCGTGGAGAGGAGCCAATGCAATTGTGTGCCAATGGGAACCAGGTGCGGCGGAACCATTGTGAGGATACTCGGGAACCCGGAAAGGCGGCACCGAGGTTGGGTGTGTAGCTTGGTTATCCGCGGTTTGGAGCCAATGCAAATGTGTGATTTAGACAAATGATTTTGAAAGGATGATTTATAAGTGGAAAATGGTGACACGGTCTACGATGAGTCGCGTAGGAGAAACTCTAATTTCTTGGACACCTACGATAGTTGAATAGCGAATGTGGATGTGATATTGTTACTGTCTGTTGTATGTGATCTATTGTTATAAGTTATGGGTTAGCGGGTATGGGATTATTCTATTGAGCTCCTGTAGCTCATGGTGTTATCGTTGGTGACCCTGACATATTATATCGGTGGCGACGCTGGTATAATGTGTCAGACCTCGTAGACGAACAGGGTGAACTCTACACCTTGGAAGCTTTTGGAGCTGAAGAGCTGGCTAGGAGGGAGGAGCAGGCGGAGCTGTAGATAGGAACCATAGTTTCCCTTCCTTTGTAATAAAAGTACTCTTGCGAGAGTTATGTTGTAATAAAGAGCTAGACTCTATTTTCAAGTTTCAATAAAATTGTCTTATTTAACGTACCCAAAATTGGGGGCGTTACATCGTCTCCATCCCTTAGTCGCTCTCGGGGTGGTCAAACACCGCGAAAGTGGAGTCGTCAACATTGTCCCCGCCATCGTTGCCATCTCCGGAATTCGCCCCGTTTCTCGCATCATTGGCAGCGTCAGAACGATCATCCGAGTTATCACTTTCCCCCTCAGCGTCATCCTCCCCTTTGGCAGGCTTGTAGCTCCTGAACTATAGGTCAAGAGCCTCCATCTTTGCTTTGAAGACATTGTCTTGAAGAGACGAAACTGCCTTTTGAAGCATGTGCGTGGTGGATTGCAGGGAGGAGAGTTGGGCTTGGAGTAGCATGACCACCTCTCGAAGGTGAGCAAACTTCATCTTCCAGAATCTGCACCCGAGCTCTAAGGTCCGCCATTGTAAGCAAGAGAATTCAAAGAATCTCCTCTTAGGAAAATATTGATGGGTTTTGAAAAGGGAAGACATCCCTTTGCTTTTAAAGGCGTTTTGGGACGTCCAAAACGTCATAATTGTGCACAGGAAGCGAAAGGCACACCTAAAAAGTGAGCAATTAGGAGTTAAAAAGTTTGAAAACTGAAACAACTCCCCAACGCTAAAGACTAAGTCCCCAACGCTAGAAACATTCTTTAGAAAGTATTGGGCCTCGGCTTGCTTTGCTCTCTTTTGGGCCACCATGGTCTAGAAATTATTTTCAAGGGTCCAATTGACTCCTGGGCCAGTCTCAAAACTCGATTTCTATGAAGAGGGTCCGTCCTATTTCTCAAATAAGAGGAAATTCAAAATTCAACCTGAGGGTCTATCCCATTTTCTACTAATTTCGAGGATCCATCCCATTTCCAAAAAAATTCAAGGGTTTACCCCTTTTTCAACAAAGAAAATTTCAATAAACTTCAAATTAAATGTTGCTGCGAGGGTCCATCCCGTTTTCTACTAAATTCAAGGGTCCGTCTCATTTCTAGTCAAGACATCAAAGGGTTCGTCCCGTCTTTAATTCCAAGAATTCCTTAGCATAGAGAATTCTGCTGTAAGGGTCCGTCCCACTTTCAATCTTCACTGCGAATTTTTCAAACTCAATTTCTACTGCGAGGGTCCGCCCCATTTCTAAGAATTCAAGGGTCCATCTCATTTCTAAAAAAAAAATTAAAAAATCAAGGGTCCATCCTATTTACTTGCTTGCATCATAAACATCGTCATGAACATGATTCTGTTTGTCCAGTTGCATTTGCCCCAATGAACTATGTAGGTTTGATCCCTACAACAGGGTACGTAGGTAGCTCCTTGAGTGCAACCTTATGTTTACTTATTTGCTACTCGGTCTAAAGGTTTCCAGGATGCACTACTGGGATGTCTTGATCTTTGACGCATACTCGTATCCTGTCACAGCACCTGAGGATTCGCCAAAGAGGGGCAACTATAGACACCCCAAATTGAGACTCCTCAAACTAGCTTAGACCTCCAATGATGATATGAGATAGAACCACGAATTTGAAGGCTTGATTAATGACTTTTGAGCATCCCAAAACCTGAACCCATCAACTGGCAACACAAGGCATCATGTGTTCAGTGCAAAGAACCAATTTCCCAGCGTAAAAGAGTCCAATACACTCTCTAGTGCTACACACTCACTCCCCAGCGCTGAAAATCAAATTATGTTATTGACAGCTCTGACTGCTGCAGGAATCTCATCATAACCCTATAAAGCATCTAGCCGACTCTAAGCCTACATAGATGCGCCCCCTCCGTTTTTCCCTATAAATAGAGGTGCCTAGAGCCATTTCGACACATACATACAATACACATATACACCCCCACTCTACTCTACTCCACAATACAACATCTCCCTCTTTTCTCTCTCTAAAATATATACATATTTTTGGGTTTTCTTCGTACATACTTGAAGAAAATTCAGAAATGTCTTATATTTGAAGACAAAAATCCCATTTCCATCCTAAAAACCTACATTTCTTCAATACTCCACCACAACAATTCTTTTGTGTCATCCATTAACCATCAAACAATCTTCAAATCATCCAAATCAAAGCTCAAAGACTCGATCAAGCACTCAAAAGGTAGTAAACCACTTGCATTTTTGGTTTCTGTCCATCTGAGGAAACCAAGAACCCGAAGCAGAGATATTAGCTAGCTAATGCGATCGTGGGCTTTTGTTATTAAAAAAATGTGATCGCGTGTGCCTTGCGTTGGACATCACTCCCCAGCGCAAAGCACATGTTCCTAAACTGGCCAACTGCCTTGTGCTGGGCACCTACTCCATAGCACAAAGCTCTTTCTCCTATGCTCGCTGATTATTTCAATATCAGTAGAGTCCAGGGGCTCTTAAGTCCATTTCCAGTATTCATTATTCATTTTAAACATATTTTTTCAATACTGTCCTTTCATTGTTTCATTTAAAAATACCTCAAAGCATTATCAAAAAGGCTATTATTCATGCATTTTACCAATTAATCCACTATTTGGATAAAAAAATTAAACATTTTTAGAGACCGATCTGGACAACGGCTTTACGTTGGGCACTGAGATCCCAGCACAAAGGAGTTGTCCTAGAAGGTGCTTTGCACCGAGCACTAACTCCCTAGCGCAAAGGAGTTCTATCCATCTTCTGTAGATTTTCGACAGTTTGCATTCATTTCATCCATAACATGTAACTTTCTGTTCTGTTTCATTCTTGCAAATACTGTACACTCTAGCACATGCCTACACCACACATTTAACTTGTTATGTGTTTAAAAGTTAAGGTCTAAGAAATTTTTAAAATCCCTGTGAGCACATGCCCCTAAAGTTTGAATAAAATCGGGTGCGCCCTTTTTGGAAAGCGCGGCAAAACGCTCAATTCAGAGTCGCCACTTAGGTTTTTGTGGTATGCCACCCAATGAACCTAACTAGAAACGCTTTGTCACGTTATTTTATTTTGAAAAAGGCATAGACTGATCCGTCGTCACCTTGATATCTGAGGTTCGGGAGCCAGGTTACAAGAGGGGAAGGGTTTTAAGGCACCCCTCTCGACCAATCCGTAGATCGGTCTCTACTCAGGCATTTGTAAAACATTTGATTCACTCTCATTTAATCGATTTTTAGCCAATTAAGGCGGGGGAACAGTTAAAGGGGATTAAAAACTGTAATATGTTGGGAGAATGTGATCGATAGCATGCTCGCTTATTGAAACAGTTAGTATAGGATGAAAACAAACTGTTGTAGGAGTTTTAAACAGACTGGAAGACACTGCCTTGGAATGAAATACGCAGGAAAGAATCAGCATGCACTGATCAAGTCACTGCATGCTAACCCTACCTGCGTACGCCACACTAGCACACACATATGCCAGTAAGTTTAAGGCCACAATTCTAATTTTCAACCCTCTAGGCTCTGGAAATGACCAGTGCACACTCAGGACAAATAGTATTATATGTAGGTAATATACAGTTATAAGCAATTTTAAATGGGCTACAAAGCCACAAAATAAATATACACCCCATAAACAGTGTGAGGACAAAAAAGAGGCCAAGGCCTAGTTACCCAATACAAAAGCCAGCCACTGGTTAGGGTGCTACCTGCGTGCGCGGGTAAACCACTGCATCACGCAGGTTTGACTCCCTTGACCAGTGCTTGGTTTTATATTTTCTGGGTTCTGAGACATATTCAAGAAGACCCCAGGCGTATTCCATAAATTAAAACTAGCAGTTTAACCTAAGAAAGCAGTAAACTGGTTTTAACATGTTTCATAGTGATGAATATGGAAAGGAAGACATTAAACAACTAGACACCAATCCCCATGCCAGTTCTGCACGTACTGCCAAGGACCAGAGTACGTGTTCTTGGGACTGGCGTGCGCTGGTTCTAGTTAGAACGGTTTTTGAAACCTTGCCAGCTTTAGGGTCAAGACTGGTATTGATTACCAGCCTTGACCCTACTAGTGCCCCTCAGGGATTAGAACATAGAGTATTTCAAAGGTGATATACCTTTGATTTTTGAGTTTGGAAAGTGTTTGAGCTTTGAGTAGTGACTTGGATGATGAATGGGGTGTATGTAGGGATGTGAATGGATGGTATATTGCTTGTTAAAGTTTCTCTATTGACAAAGAGAATTAAGCAAGAACTAAGGCTTAGGACTTTGTAACTTTGGAACTTGATGATCCAAAATCTTGTAACCCTTTGCAAGGGTGAAGAGAGGGGGGAATATATAGGAGTGGAGAGGGATGTAACTAGCTAAGAGGTGGCTAGTTGGCTTGGAGTGTAAGTCTCCCTCTCATTTAGAGGGAAAAGGTGATGGGTGGCTTGTGTGAGGAGAGGGAACATCCCTTACCCCGAGACTACTTCTCAGATGAATAAATAGAGTGTAGGAGTTCCCCAAAAGTCCTATGATCATGGCTGAATAAAGGTGATGGGACAAGGTTTGACCAACGTATGCAGGTAGTAGACATGCGTGCACAGGTCCAAGCCTGGTCAATGGTCAAAGTTTGCCGATGATTGACACATGGCTAGAGGACCAGCGCACATTGGTGTGGGACTAGCGTATGCAGGTAGGGTTTTGGCTAAGGCTTTTTGGGTTAGGTTTAAGGAGTTTTAAAGGGTTTAACCACTCAAAGCTCAAACACAATAACATTCCCAGGGTGTTCTTAATCCATTTCATCATCGGGGAATCAAATACCGTAAGTAAACTAATCTGGAAAGCCCAAAATAGGGTGTCTACAATCCCACAAGTATTTAGTAAAGACTGGTCCTCGCATCGGGCAAGAAGGGTGCCGAACAAAAACCTTCCCTTCGAAACTTGGCTTCCAAATCCAAAAATCTCTGGTTTATTTTCCAACTCAAATATCATTTTCAAGTTCCAGGTTTCTCAAGTGGCGAACCATTTTACAAAAAACTGGGTGGCAACTCTTCAAATTTTCAATAAATCCAAGAACGGGCAGGACGCGGGGAGTTCTCCGAAAGGGGTCTCTCGAGCTCCGACAGCCCACACCAAAGGTGGCGGAGGTAAGGCCGATGGTGAAAACTCCGCCACGAAATCTTCCAAGACTTGGCTTTTAATTGTTGTTTGTGGCTAGTAGTCAATCTCATACTGACTTAATTCCACTGATCAAGTCGAGATCCTTCTCGAGAAGTCTGCCTTTCAAAGCAGGGCCTTCAACGGGAACTCTATATACACGATGATCGGGTGGCTTTCGAAGTAGTGAGATAGCTTCTTTGACGTCGTTAGCAGGGCCAAGACCAATTTCTCAAATGGAAGATACCTCGTCTCTGCACTTAACAGAGTCTTACTTATGTAGTAAACTGAGGCTTGTTTGGCGCCCCTTACTTGAAGGAGCACCGCGCTCACCCTGTGCTCTGACACTGCCAAATACAGTGTCAGTGGCTCCCCAGGCCCGATGGTTGACATTAACGAGGGAGAGGTTAAGTACTGTTTGAGTTCTTGGAATGCTTGCTTGCACTCTGTTTCCCATTCATACCCTACTCTTTTCTTTAACAACTGAATGAACGGTCTGCACTTATCATAGGACCGATTTATAAATGATTAAATGCAGCCGCCACCCTGGTTAATGTTTGAACCTTCTTCGTGGTCTGGGGGCTTGCTAGATTCTGAATCGTAGAGATTTGGTTGGGATTTGCCTTGATACCCCTCCTTGTCACTAGGGGCCCAAGGAATTTTTTCGAACTCACTCCAATGCACATTTTGATGTGTTGAACTTCAATTTGTACTTCCTCAGAACCTCAAAGGTCTCTTTTAGGTCCGCGACGTGGTCCACCCTTTCTCTACTTTTCACTACCATGTCGTCGATGTAGACTTCCATGGTCTTTCCTAGCTGCCCTTTAAACATCTTGGTTGCCAGCCTCTGGTATGTTGCCCCAGCATTTCTCAGTTCGAACAGCATCACCTTACAACAAAACAGCCCTTATGGCATTATAAACTAAGTTTTCTCCAGGTCGGGCCCATACATGGCTATCTGATGGTATCCTCGATACGCATCTAGAAAGCTCATTCACTGGTACCCTACAATGGCATCCACCAACTGGTCTATCCTCGGTAGTGGAAAGCTGTCCTTGGGGCAGGATTTATTCATGCTAGTAAAATCCATGTAGACCTTCCACTTGCCATTCTTTTTCTTTACGACGATGGTGTTTAACAACTAGGATAATATACCTCCTTGATCACACCTACCCCCAAAAGCCTATCTTCCTCCTCTATTACTACTTATGTGTGTTGTTTTGTCGATCTTCTCTTCTTTTGCACCACAAGTTTTTGTTGGGGGTCCATGTTCAAGTGGTGGTAGATTACCTCAGGATCTACACCCAGCATCTCCTGTGGCGTCCAAGCGAACACATCGATGTGCTGCTTCAAGAATTCCATTAGTTCCTGCTCTTCTTGCTCGGCTAAGGTTTCGCCGATAAGAAAGTACCTTTTCGGGTCATCCCCAATCTAGATTTTCTTCAATCCCTTTAATGCCTTCTTAGTTGGGTCCCCTCCAACGTCTTCCAGCGTCAGCTGATCCTAAACCTCTACCGATTTTACTTGTAATGCCCCGAATTTTGGGAACATTAAATAGACAACTTTATTGAAAATCTAAATAGAGTCTGGCTCATTATTACATCATAATTCCCATAATTACACAAAGGGAGGGAAACTAAGGTTCCTAACTACAGCTCCGCCTGTTCTTCCATCCTAGCCAGCTCTTCGGCTCCAAAAGCCAAGGTGTGTAGCTCACCCTGTTCATCTACAAGGTCTGACACATTATACCGGCGTCGCCACCAATATAATATGTCAGGGTCACCAAAGGTAACACCGTGAGCTAAAGGAGCTCAATAGAATAATCTAAACCCACTAACCCATAACTTACAAGCAATAGACAATAAGGTTAACGATTTCCACTTGGTACATACATATATAACAAAACAGTTAATAATGACACATCCATATTCACTATCCAACTAACGTTTGTGTCCACGATTTTCTGTGTTTCTCCTTCGCGACTCATCATAGACCGTGTCTCGTTTTCATTTACCAAATCAACATTTCCAAAAGCATTTTAACACACCCAACCTCGGTTCTGCCGCGCTGGGTTCCCGAGTATCCTCACAATGGTTCCGCCGCGCTGGGTTCCCATTGGCACACAAAATTTTGCATTGGCTCATCTCCACGGATAACCGAGCCATTCCTCACCATGGTTCCGCCGCTCCGGGTTCCCATGGGAACGCACACAATCTCACAATGGTTCTGCTGATCCGGATTCCCATTGTAACACAAGCATCCTCACAATGGTTCCGTCGTTCTGGATTCCCATTGTGTAACGCCCCTATTTTTTAGGTACGTTAAGGAAATAATTTGTAACGACCCTGATTTTCGGTCGTTAAAAATTTCGTTAAATATTTGAATTTTATTGTAATTACTATTAATTTCCAAGGTTTGTCATAATTACATTTTTGCCCCTTGAAAAATTATTTCTTGACGCTTTAGTCCGCTTAGCAAACCTAACTAGCTTTTAACCATCCGGTTGGAGAAACTAAGTTAGGAAGTTATTTAGTTACTTTTCCCTAACCGCAAAATGACCGTTTTGCCCCTCGTAAACCTTTTGAACCTTTTGAACCCTAGGCTAAGAAATTGAATATTCTTTTTCATTTAATTATGTTGGTTTTAATCTTTGTCCATTGGACAATAAATGTTAGGGAAACTATTATCCATTGGATAATAGAACCCCATTTGTTTATATTAAAAGTTTACTTGGTTAAAGTACTATGAATAGTAAAAAGTAACTTTTTAATTACTTTAAAATACCTTTTTGGATTATTTTATTATTTTTATCTCCCTAGCAACTATTATCCATTGGATAATAAAAGTTAGGATGGTTATTACCCATTGGGTAATAGGTTGTTCTTCCATCTAAGTACATGGGTTGATTAATTTAATCTTTTCTTTTAAACCCATGTGGGGTAAGAACTATTATTTTATTTTGTAAGTATTTTTGTTTAAAGGCTTAAGATTTCATAAGTACCTTTTTACTTATTTTTTATTGGGATTTTGATCTTCCTAGATCACATGAGTACATGTGTATATATTATACTAGTACTTGGTAATTGTTTAATTAGCATTTGTACACATATGCTTATTTATTAGTTGTTAGGAAAATCCTAGGCCTTAAAGTCTACTTTTGATCTTAAGTACTAAAGTAGATATATTTTAATTGTATGTTTGTATATACATGTATATATATTAGTACTTGAGAGAGAGAGAGAGAGGGAGAGGAGAGAGAGGCCGGAGAGAGAGAGAGAGAGAGAGAGAGAGAGGCCGGAGAGAGAGAGGGGGGAAGAAGGAAAGAGGAAGGAAGGAAGGAGGAAGATTGGTTGTACCTTGGCATTGATCTTCCTTGTACCTTCATATCTTGGTGTATATATCTTCCTAGCCAAATCTAATCTCCTTTGTACCAAGTATCCAATTGTTTAACACCAAATCTTGTACCAATATCTTTCTTGCCCACCAAGGATCAATCCTAGCCATTCAATTGATCCAAGATCAAATCTTGGTACAAAAATAGCCATGCAAGCCTAGGATTGCCTTTGATCTTCCATGATCTCTTGCCAAGTGTCAAGGTGAGACTTAGAGAGAGAGAGAGGAGAGGGCTAAGCTCTTGCCTATAAATAGAAGGCCATTCTCATGCTTTGAACTCACACCTCAAGCAATAGCTCTTCCTTCTCTCTAGAAACCATTTTCTGTTTTTCTGGGCAGCCACTGTCCCTTCGGAAATCCCCATTTTTCTCCTTCTTGGAGTCGTTTTTAGGATCAACTTCCTTCTGGAAAGTTGTAGAGCACTTCGAAACCTTGAAGTTAGACTCAAGAATCACCCCAATCGGTTAAGAAATGACCAAGATATTGGCATCCGAAGTTCAGTGAAAATTCTGGATTTCTATTTCCAGACAGCTCACTGCCACTTCCTTTGTTCCCATTTTTCTCCTACCAAAGTTCGTTTCTAGGATTAACTTCCTTCACGAGAGTTGTAGAGGGTTTCGAGATCTTCGATTTCAACCCAAGAACGACTCTATTCGGCCAAACATTGACTGAGCTACTGCCGTCCGAAGTTCGGTCCAGATTCGGGAGAAATTCCACCTAGCTTATTCGGCCCCGACTAGTTTCGGATCAAGGTAGGATACTCTTACCCTATTCCTATGTCTATGTAAGATCTCGTTATCTTCCATTTCAAAGTATGTTATCTTTATTTACTTTCCATATCAAGTATTTGTATTTTGATCTTTAAGATGAATTGCTTGTATTACTTGTGGCGTTATGCTTTAAGCGTTGATTTGAGCATGTTAAATATAGAGTTGGATGATCTTGTTGGATTACGATGAATGATGTTTACTTTTGTCCTACCACGGAGTCTTTGCATGTAACGAGACACAAGAATCGAGAAAGTAGAAACATGACACCTAGGGTGTGTTTGAAAAGGTTGAAATGTTTTGAAAACCGCAATGTGGCCGGACTTGCCCATTGTGTGAGGTGTGTGTGTGTTCCAATGGGAAACCGGAGCAGCGGAACCATTGTGAGGGGTGTGTGCCAATGGGAACCCGGTGCGGCGGAACCATTGTGAAGATACTAGGGAACCCGGAACGGCGGAACCGAGGTTGGGTGTGTATGGCTTGGTTATCCGCGGTTTGGAGCCAATGCTAAAGATTTTTGAAAGGCTTGGTTATCCGCGGTACGGAGCCAATGCAAATGTTTTTGAAATGTTGTTTTGTAAGTGAAAATGAATGACACGGTCTACGATGAGTCGCGTAGGAGAAATCGGGAAATCTTGGACACCAACGATAGACGATTAACGATGTGTGATTGTTAGTGTTGTTGTAATTGTTTACCGTCGTAAGGTTGGTGGGTAAGAATTTCCTATTGAGCGTTGTAGCTCACGGTGTTACCTTTTGGTGACCCTGGCATATTATATTGGTGGCGTCGCCGGTATAATGTGTCAGACCTTGTAGATGATCAAGATGGATCGTTCACTTGGAGGCGTCCGGAGCTGAGGAGCTGGCTAGGATGAAGAAACAAGAGGAGCCGTAGAGTAGGAACCCTAGTTTCCTTTTGTTGTCCTATTTTGTATTTCAAAAGCTCTTACGAGAGTTATGATGTAATAACGAGCTGGACTCGCTTCATTTTTATAATAAAATGTTTATTTAACGTACCCTAATTTTGGGGGCATTACAACTTGGTATCAAAGCTTTAGGTTCAAAACCTCGGTCATGGGTAGAATGGGTAGAACCACGTAAGAACCTTAAGCTAGTTTTGCCCGTTGCACAAACGTGAATTGATTTTCAAGTTTACCGTCCCAAATTGGGTGGAATTCTGTCAAAACAATCTTCGGATTGAAGCAAGGCGCGGAAATTGGCAATACCGCCGAGCTGGGAATTCCCGAACAATTGGATGATGACTTAAATCAAGGATCGAATGTGGAACGTAGAAATCTGAAAAGTTTTCCCTATGGTTTTTACCAAAAACTATTTATTTTCAAAACGTACTAATGAAGTTTTTCGTATAGACGAAACCCTCGATCGATTTGTTAGTCGAAGCCTATCAACCTAGAAATGTCGTAGAGAGGATAACCGCCCAGCGCTTGGAGGATCCTAACTTCATTGCCACCATGCGTGCAGAACGATTTGACTTCATAAGAATTCACCCCCTTATTCCAATAAGGCTAAGTTTATAACCTTCCTGATTGTTTTAGATGTCAAGCATACCATGAGGAGGATGCCCACCTTTCGCCCCGCGTGCTTTGGCCAATTATCGCTCATTGCTAGCACCTAAGTACGTAGGACCAACACCCCTACCAGAGGATGACTTGGAGTTCTATGAGGTCCCAATCACTTGGGAGATACCCCCGCTAGTTGCAGTTCCCGAGAACCCTCCGCCTACCTTAGTCCCCGCGCCGCTTGTGCAAAACTTTGAACAACCCAATTACTATCTCATGTTTGACCTAGAGATAGAAGCTGCGATACTAAACCTCTCTCAGTACCATCCAGGACCAGTGGAGGAGCCAACCATCCCATCCCGACTATGGAAGAACTGCTAGCACAAGAACGTGAGCACCTTCTTAGGGAAGAGACCGCAGCTGAAAGGAGCTACAAGATGTGGCTGAGGGAAGCCTTCGAAGTCAACCTACCCTAAGATATTGCATAGCCCGTGTTGCCTTTCAAGCACTAGTGCCAGAAGAGCCATGTAGTATGATGTGTAGGATTGTCGTGTAGTATTGCCTCAGCTTGTAGTAGGAAGTTTGTTGGTATGTTATTTTATAGTAGAACTCAATGCTTTCTGCTTGTAACTTCCCGCCTATCTATGAAAAATCTTGTTGGTTTTTAAAGAATATGGTTGCGTGCTACTCCATTGATTGTTTCTCATTTTGAACTCAAGGAAATAGTTTAGTTAGATTAAACCTTTCCCTTTCAATTTACGCTCGTAGATGGTGAACCGACGGAGTGGACTAGGGTACGAAACCGGTGATTCCTCAAACCCTAACCCCAACCCTGACCTCGCTCAAGTCATGCAAGCGCTCATGACCGCTCTGAATGCTGCCCGCCAAAACCCAAACCCTAATGATGGACCGATGACTCGAACCCGTGCAATGAACGAGTTCTGCAAGCGTCGACCCCCGACTTTCAACGGAGATACCAACCCCACGGTGGCTGAAGCATGGCTGAAGGAAGTCAAGGTGATCATGGACACCTTGGAGATCACTCGTAACGGAGATCGTGTGGCCCTAGCCACATAGCAGCTGAAGGGAGAAGCTCGTTACTGGTGGGAGCTGATGGAGGCAACTCATGACGTAGCCGCCATGACCTTTGCTCAGTTCGAGACGCTGTTTCTCGACAAGTACTTCCCCACGCCAGTTCGTTTGGCCAAGGAACAAGAGTTCCAGAACCTGAAGCAAGGAACTATGACCGTTACTCAGTATGCGGCCAAGTTCGAGGAGCTATCCCGCTACACCCCGGATGCCGTTGCAACCGAGGATAAGAAAGTGAGGAGGTTCGAATGGGGATTGACGACAGCTAGAAGAGCTGTGGTAGCTCAAGCTTTTCCCACCTATACCAGTGTGGTAAGAGCTGTGGTAGCTCAAGCTTTTCCCACCTATACCAGTGTGGTGAAATGTGCTCTTCGTCTGGAGAGTGAGGAGAACGACTTCAAGACTCGATGGAGGAAGGTGACAAGCAACGCTAGCGGACCTATCCGAACCCAACCATCCAATGGCAACCGTGGACCTTACCCTGCCAAATCCTTTGCTTCGGCTCAGAGCAATCAACCCTGGAAGACTGCAATTCCCGGAAATGGCGAGCATAAGAGAGGTGGTCGAGACATAGCGACAGTTCAATGCTTCCATTGTCAGGCTATGGGACACTATAGGTGCGACTGCCCCCAGCTCCAAAGGGAGAGGATTGGAAGCTTTGGAAATCAGAAGGATCAAGAACTTGAGCAGGCCGGTTTTGTGAAGCAAAACTCTGAGGGCCTATCGCAGCAGCAGAATGGGCAGAACAAAGGAAAGCAGCCCGTGGGATTCCAGCAAGGCACTGGAGGGCGTATCTTTGCACTGCAGACTAAGGAACAAGAGCAGGATCCTTCTGTGATCCAAGGTACGTTACTATCTGCGTACAAGCCTTGTTAGACTCTGGTGCATCGCATACCTTTATATCTCCTGCCTGCGTAACTACACTAGCACTAGAAATAGAATCCCCAAGTGCATGTATGAAAGAAACATCACCGTTAGGGGAAAGTATAGCTGTTAGTCTAGTGTGTAGAGAGTGCGAACTAGGAGTAGCCAACCTGCGCCTAAGCTGCGATCTTAGAGTAATCGACATGGCGGATTTCGACGAGTGGATTGGCTATCGACTCATCAAGCAGTCATAGACAGCCATCAAAAGATGGTAACCGTATGTGCCCCTGAAGGGACTCGTTTCCTATTTAAGGGGGATAGACAATGGTGAGCCCGACGACGAGAAGATCAAGGAGGCAGAATCAACTGTTTGGATGGCTAGCCCGCCTCCAATTGGAAGAAGCCAATAGAATGGAAGTGGGATTTCCACACATCGTGTGCGAGTATGCCGATGTTTTCCCTGAAGAACTTCCTGGTTTATCGCCTTAAGGAGAAATTGTCACGCCCCCGATTTTCAACTAAATAGAAATGTACTTTCTACAAACGAAGTCTTTCTCTTGAAAAGGATTTCACATTAAACAAGGAGATGAATTTATACATAGCTTTACATACGATCTAATCAAAAGATACAACCTTCAATTTCAAGTAAAGTACATGACATGAATTTAAACTTGATGATAAACCACTCCTTAAAGATTTCAATGAAGCTCCCAAGAGACGTCTCAATGTGCACTCCGTGCAATCCAAGCTAAGAACCATGGCGAGTACCTGAAAGGATAGGGTGAGCTACACTAGCTCGTAGAGATATCCATACCTAAATTATATGCATAAGCGAAGACAGACATCAAGGAAAAAAAATCATTTTCCAAAAGCTTATTTGTTTTATGACAAGTGAAACTCAAAATACCATAATCATGCTAGAGAATATTTAGCTCCATTTCTCAAACACTGACACTCTCACCTACACACACAAACATTTTTAAAATCTCAGCTTATCGTTACGGCGTTACCCAAATCAATCCTTGCTTTTTCAT
Organism: Rhododendron kiyosumense; assembly: GCA_019656275.1. Taxonomy (NCBI): domain Eukaryota; kingdom Viridiplantae; phylum Streptophyta; class Magnoliopsida; order Ericales; family Ericaceae; genus Rhododendron; species Rhododendron kiyosumense. The sequence goes on from BPLS01027091.1 coordinate 28,950, forward strand.
TTCCATTTCAAAGACCTAAAGATTACTCCAAGTTCTTTAATAAGATGTTTCACTTTCTTTTCTCATGTAAGTAGCCAACCCCTCACCAATTTTCAAATCTCAAGTTAACATCTAGCAAATCCATTCACAATAAGATTTCTTGTAGAAGTCTAGCGTGCAACACCCTATATGAAACTCTCGCAATACGTAATACCACAAGGTACCAAATATGCATTCACACAAACAAGTTGCCCACCACATATCAAGAGAACAAGCCACAATGATTTGGAGGTCTAAAAGAAGGAATATATGCTAGTATCGACATCTTAGACGATCTAAGTTACCAACCCAAACTGACATTTCAATCTTAGTATGGTGCTAAATAATAACAAGATTCTCTGTTTTCACTATGTCACACGTCTCGATTTCATTTCCGGGCAATAAGGACCCCGTGCATCCAATGTTCATTCCGGCATCACACTTTTCAGTGGATCCGTGGCTTTCTTGTGCACTTCCGGGCTTTAGGGACCCCCGTACGTCCTATGTTCTTTCTTGTGCACTTCCGGGCTTTAGGGACCCCCGTACGTCCTATGTTCAAGAAGTATGTTCATTCTTGTGCACTTCCGGGCTTTAGGGACCCCCGTACGTCCTATGTTCA
>BPLS01027092.1:0-14117 GCA_019656275.1 Rhododendron kiyosumense
TTTCTTATTAGGATAATTCAAGAAGTACAAGTACTTATATATTTTTTGGTGTACCTAGAAATCTAGGAAATTAGATATTCAAATATCTTTAATGCATATAAACACATGGGAAAATCTAGGAAGTGATTTATTTAATAAATCCTAGTACTAGTTAGTAAGACTAACTTATTATCCAATGGATAATTTTTTTTTTGCATTTTTTGACCAATGGATAAAAGGAATAAGGTAATATATATACTTGAATAATATTTGGAATAACCAAATGTCCTTTAGGCATGTGTATATAAGTCTATATACAACTATGTATGAGTACTTTATCAAATCTAACACAAAATATCCTTGATAGAAAATTTAGGTTTCCTATTGTCCAATGGATAAAGTTTCCCTAACTTCTATCCTTGATAGAAAATCTGGGCACATGTTCCATTATACTATTATATATATACACACACACACACACGTCCAAGTTTTCAAATATAAATGTAGGTACTATTAGGTACCATATAATCTATCAAGATTTCCAAGTTTCAAATAAAATATATGGCCAAGATTTTCTTATTAGGATAATTCAAGAAGTACAAGTACTTATATATTTTTTAGTGTACCTAGAAATCTAGGAAATTAGATATTCACATATCTTTAATGCATATAAACATATGGAAAAATCTAGGAAGTGATTTATTTAATAAATCCTAGTAGTAGTTAGTAAGACTAACTTATTATCCAATGGATAATATTTTTTCTTGCATTTTTTGACCAATGGATAAAAGGAATTAGGTAATATATATATACTTGAATAATATTTGGAATAACCAAATGTTCTTTAGGCATGTGTAAATAAGTCTATATACAACTATGTATCAGTACTTTATCAAATCCAGCACAAAATATCCTTGATAGAAAATCTAGGTTTCCTATTGTCCAATGGATAAAAGTTTTCTTAACTTCTATTGTCCAATGGGTAAAGGTTCATCTAGGGTTAGGAGAATATAACCAGGTTAAATGGTGGTTCGGTTTCTCTAACTAGTCGGTTAAAATTTAACTCTACTTGCCATATAGGACTTCTAGTTAAGAAATAAAATTTTAAAGGACTAGAATCTAATTATGACGGATTATTAGGAATTAAAAAGAAATTTTAAAAGAAATTCAAGTAATTAAAAAAAATTCAAATATTTAACGAAATTTTTATTTACCAAAAATCAGGATCGTTACAAAGATACCTAGAAAGTTTGAGCTGAAGATTTCAATGGAATCCAAAGGCAATCAAATTCGAGGTAAATGGCCACAAACACCCCGTCAGAAACAAAGTAAAAAGTACAATCGTAATGGGGCACTACGGTAATAGACCCTCACATTTCAATTGATGGTATGGGAAGAAAGACGTGTGAAAAAAGCGGAGACATGCACATATATAGTACAATCAAGAAACCAAGAATGCACACAAAGATGCGTAAGGACCAAGATATGCGCATCAAAGAAAGTGTGGTAAACAAAATTAACCAAATTACCCCTCATTACAAAGGCGGAAGCGCTCTAATTGAAGGGCTCAATTAAAATTTTCAGTCCTAATTAAAGTGATGAGCGTAATAGTACTATTTGCGAGAAGTGTGCAGTCAAAGGAAAAAATTGTGTGCATTCACATAACTTTTTCTAGAATTGTGACCCATTATCCGAAATCAAGGAATATGAAAACTCCCCATTTTTCTCCAATCTATCAATATTCTAAGGAAATGTAGTCCACCTTCTAAACCCTCCGAACCTCCAATTCTAATTTCCTAGATTTTTCATTTTTTAAAAAAATAAAAAAATCCACGTTCACCACTTTTCCCATTCATCCCCTCCTTCCTTTCCTCCTAAAATACCTACCCGTTACACACACACAAAAAAAAAACCTCCCACGTTCACCACTTTTCTCATTCACCCCTCCCTCCTTTCCTCCTAAGACACCTGCCCGTTACAAAACACCAACCTCTTACGAAAGAAAAAAAAAATACTCCCACGTTCACCCCTCCCTCCTTTCCTCCTAAAACACCTGCCCACTAAAAAAAACCCCACGTTCACCACTTTTCCCTTCTCCTCTGATTTAATCTCTTCTCATTCTTTAATTAATTAATCCTCACCAATGCAACTCTTCACTTTTCCTCTTCTCTAATCCTCACCATTTCTGTATGCTGTCAAAAGGGGGAGTTAAAAATCAATTCATACGTAGTAAGTCCACCGCTCTTTCTCACATATCTTCACTTCCCCACAGTTTCTTTCCTAATTAACAGAATTGTTTCAACTTTTTTGTTCTGCAGATTTTGAAAGCAAAAGGCTATGTTCAAGAACTACACCGAATTAGCCAATTGGGAGATTGCCCAATTCACTACAACGTTTGTTTTAAGTTCTCATCAACTGCTCAAAGATTTTTTATATATATATATATATATATATTTTTTTTTTTTGTATTCATGCATTTTTATTGCCTCTTTGTTTAATATTCTCACATTCGCTTTCCTAATGTTGTTTCCACTTTTTTGTCTCTAGATTTTGAATAAAAGGTTGTGATCAACAATGTTTGATTTCAGTGCTCATCAATTGTCTCTAGATTTTGTTTAATAGTCATGCCCCTTTTTCAGGATAATTTCATGCCCTCTTTATGTTACCAAAAATGAAAAATCTAGAATGCTACAAACACTCCTATCAACCACAACTTTCTTACATATATGTGTAAGGCTCATTCCACAATGCTAGCATTTGGTGCAAAAAAAACGGAAAAAAGAGAGGTCAAACTCAATTTTTTTTCAATTGTCCCATTTATTGAATGGGGACAATGCTACTCAATATCCTACAAAACTAGCGTTCAACCCGTTCTATGCACGGGCAATACTAACCCATTCTAGCGTTGTACCCGTTCGATGCACGGAACAATTAAAAAAAGTAGGTTTGAACGGGCACAATGCTATAACGGGTTAATTTTGCCCGTGCATAAAACGGGTTGAACGCTAGTGCTCTTAAAAGTATTGTTACCCCAAGCATTTAGAGGGACACCATAGCAAGAAAGTCATGGGCGCGCGGATGTACTCCTAATTATTTAAACAATGCTAATAGAAATATAACATAGTTGTATTATTGCAATTGAACAAATTAAAAAGTGATAGGGCACACCTATTAAGGAACCAAAATATAACTCATGATATAACAATTTCATGTTCAGCCCAAATATGAGGATGGTACAATGCTAAGTTGAATTCTCACCCAATTCTTTAACAAATCAGACTATAGTAAAGTAACACGTGGCGAAAATGCATTCGTCCCGTCATGATTTCATGTGGATAAGGAAATGGATGATTCCACTTCTTTCTTTTTTTTATCTAACAAAAGAGATTTTATTAATCAACGAACCGAATTAAGTTACAAAGTTCAAAAGGAAACGGGGAAACAAGGCATCACAACCAACGACCTACATTACAACTATGTTGACACCTAGATCAAAGACAATCATTTGCCATCCGCTACCAAAGCAGAAAAGAGTTGGCGAGACACCAACCAAAAATGACCTAGACTTTTTTTTTTTTTTTGATAGGCAAAATTTTATTAAAATGGGGAGAGGGGAAAGAGAATTCAACAGAAAGTTGGATAATATATCACCAATGGCTGAAGCCCAGCCCAAAGGTCCAAACGGGAAACCAAAGATAATACAAATAAGCTCACCCAAAACCCAAATAAACAATAAAGCCCAAACAGCAACAAACAAGCCAAGAAAGACCCGCTCGGCCAGCCCAACCCCACAAAACCCTAACCCGCCCCCAAACCGCCGCCACACAAATCACCGTAAGTCTCACCACCCAACAGACACAAACACCAAAACATCTAATCAACACCCCAAAACAGGCGGGGACCAACTGAACAGAATACAAACAGCAAGGCACACATGAATTTTGCAATTGATGACTTCAGGCTCTACGAGATACTCCACAGAGCAAATCCTCCTGTAATAAGCAAAACACCCAACTTCTGTATTGTTGCGTCGAAAGTGAACATGCCAGGATCGTAGCAATATCAAGGGAACAGGCTCCCCATCATATATAGCTAAAGGGATAAAGCCTAAGCCTTCAAGAAGCAGACAATGGGTACACATTTTCAAAAACTCAAGTACGTTAGTGTAACGCATGCTGCAAAAGATGTGAACAGAGAACTTTAAACCGAACAGCAAGCATGTTGATACCAGAGAGAAACTGACTGGGATAGAAGCTATATCAAAGGAGAAAATCCCAATCTTCTATAGCTCCTACCAACACAACTTGAGCTTGAAACTTGATAAAAGCAAAGAATAAGTAGTATCAAAGAACATAAGTCCCAATCATCTACTGCAAACCCCCAGAAAAGCAGTATCAAAGATCCAAAGACCCCATCATCTACTGCAGCACAGACAGATCCGAAAGCAAAGGAAACTCCCCACGAACACCATACAAAACTGATCAGTGAACATCAAAATATTACACACTACTACAATAATAGATAAGGGTCACACAAAGAAAATTCACAAAGATCACGGTTTTTAGTGAAAGTGTGATAAAAAATGGTGCTTTAATTTTTTTTATCTCAGTTTAACTTCAAAGCTGAGATAAAAAGTGGGTTTTAATGTGGAATAAAAGACCTCGCTCTTGCGGCGAAATAAAAAAAAAACAACCTCACCCTTGCGACGTGATAAAAGATTTTATTGCGGAAAAGAATGAAATAAAGGATCTCGCTCTTGTAGCGAGATAAAAGAGAAAAGACATCACTCTTATGGCGTGATAAAAAATTTTGGCATGAAAAAAGTGACATAAATAACATCACTCTTGTGGCGAGATAAAAAGCCTAAAAAAAGACCGTGATAAAAAACTACCCATTTAGGCCCGCGGTTTGAATTTCACGTAGTGAAAAGTTATATGAAAAAAACAAATGGCCCGCGGTTTGAATTTCATGTAGTGAAAAGTTATATGAAAAAAACAAATGACCCGCGGTTTGAATTTCACGTAGTGAAAAGTTATATGAGAAAAACGACGTTGTGTGAGGAGTTGGGTTTTACTTGTGCACCCAAAATAAACCCTAATTACACTCACCCAAATCTTCACGTTTCATCTCCGTCTTCGCGCCCAAAAAGATAGAGAGAGAGAGAGAGAGAGAGAAGGCGAGTCTCTGAGAGAACCGCCAACTGCTCCAAGACTGGGTTCCACCAGTGCCGACGACCTTCATCTTCGACGACAACTGGGTTCGCCCCGACTACTCGACGACCTTCATCTTCGGCGAGTCTCTGGCCCTGCCTATACGCCTCTCTCTCTTATTGCTATGTACCTCTTTCTGTACCTTTACGAATGTGTTGATTTTGTGTTGATTTCATTGAATGGATCTTCTCCTCAGCTCATTTTCTTAACCTCTCCCTAACTGTTGGTGATGGACGAAACGATACACTCCCTCTCTGTGATTTCTAATAATCCTCCATTATCCACACTGTCTACCGATTTCATGGATTTTTTGTTTTGCATGTGAGTTTTTAATTCGATTTTGTAGATTTAAAGTTTGAATCGGAAGGTAGGGTATCCTCACCATAGCCAAAAATCAAATGCATATCTGTTTTATTTTGGAATTTCCTTCTTGAAGATTTTGTTTTCAGTATGGGTTTTGGCTGACTAAACAAATCCTATAGTACAGAGTCCGGGTTTCCGTCGTGACTCTCTTTCGAAAATCTGACTTTTAAAAGTTTTGGCCTTGTGTGGGAATCATCCCCGTTCACCGTTTTCGTAGCTTATTGGAAGATGTGTGTTCAGTAGGGGTATTTTGGAAGAACGGTGTTAAATAATACCCTGTTCACCGTTTTAGTGCGAAGATTGACTCTCAATTGTAAAAAGTTGACATGGAGTACATATGTCATATGAAAGAAGTATCTGCTACATGCATAGTGTTATACATAAGGAAAAAGTTATTGAATGCATCTTTTAATGGTTGTAGAAGTATGCTTGTCTTAGCCACTAAGCACAAATATTTTTACAACAGGAAATGGGATACCCACTGCACAAGTTCTCGTTTACAACAGAAAATGGGAGCGACAGCGGTTAGGTCTTCCCCCCTCCCCTCCTTCTATTGTGTTCCTTTATTCTAGTTGGCATTCTCTTCATCACTAGTATATTTCTTTCGTGTGTGTTAATTATACATCCTTTTTTTGGATTTCACCCCTCTATTCTTGTTACCATGCTCTGCAATCTGCATCACCTGTGTATTTTTTTCTGTAGGAATTTTAAGTTACACATCGTCTTTGCAACATTTTTTTGTTTATTTAATTAAATTCTGTTTTTTAATTTGTGTGAACTCTTATTTTTGTCGAAATAGTTCAAGTGTTCAAATCCATCTTTACTTCCTAAAGCTGGGAAAAGGAGGTCAATTGAAGAGCCTATTGTAAAGGTGATTGCTGATCCCTTAGATGATTTTCCATTTAGAGGTGTCAGATTAGTTGCTCTTTGGAAGCTTGAAAATGACTTGTATCTGCCTCTGATTAACTTTACAGATTGAGATGCTCACTCCAAAAGACTACGTTGGCACACTTATGGACCTTGCTCAAAAGCGGCGAGGAGAGTTCAAAGAAATGAAATTCATTACTGAGAATAGAGCTTCGATCACCCATATGTTGCCTTTAGCAGAGGTAACCTTGTGCAGTTGTGGCACTTATTTTAATTGACAAGATTATGTATAGATCATGTTTGTTTTTTGTCTCGTCTATTTAAGCTTGCCATATACGTCTTTTTCTGCTTTTGGTAAGTTCCACAGTGGAATTGTGTGCAGATGGATGGGGAGTTTTTTTGATCAGCTGAAGTCCAGAAGTAAGGGTTATGCTAGCATGGATTACTCTTTTGTCGGGTATGTCCAGTTGAAATTTGTAGTTTGCAAAACATAGTTTGCTCACCTTCAGTTTCCTAATTCCATGGATGCATCTCTTTATGTCTTCCACTGAATACCCATTAAGATCATAACACGCCTTTAACCACAGAGCAGTCTTAGTCTTTATGATATCCACTAGTATCCTCCCCTCATAGACTTTGTTCCTAAAAATGACATTATTTCTATCAATCCAGATGCACCAAATGACAGCATAAAAACACATTTCCCAACAGCCTTTCTCCATATATTTAAACTTGTTCGTAAACCACCAACAGAGAAGGTCATATAAGTTTGCAGGACAGACCCACACAATTCCCCACCACTCCAAAATTTCTGGCCAGCTAGACCTTCCAAGTCTTTGAGCAATGTAAAAATAAGAGACACTGTTTCCAATTCCACATTGCAAAAGGGGCATAAGCCCAGATCACCATTCTCAGGATCAAGAATATTTCTTTTCACCAGCTCCGAGCCTGTAGCAATTTTGTCTTGCACTGCTTGCCATAGAAAAACCTCAACTTGGATATTTCACCAAGGTGGAGATTTGTAGTTTTCTGGCTTGTTTTGGACTTCTCGGCCTCCATGGTCCGGACCAAGGCCTTGGTGGTCCGGACCAGCGCTTGTATGCGTTTTCTGGAGCGATCTGTTTTTTTGTCAGGACCAGCGCATACCGTGGCCTGGACCATGACGACGGGGCAATGCATTCTGGAATCTCCATCCGGACCATGGTATGCAGTGGTCTGGATCAGCGTGCGCGTTTCACCCAAAGAGTCTTTTTCAACACCATATCTCCACCACCATTTGCACAACAGAGCTGCATTTTCAATCAGCAATTTCTTAATCCCCAAACCTCCCTTTTTCTTGCTTTTGGCCACCCTATCCCAATTTACCAAATGCATTCTTCGTTTTTCCACAGAATTTCCCCATAAAAACTGCCTTTGAATCTTTTCTAACTTTCTTGCTACTGTAACTGGCATTTTGAAAATTGACATGTAGTACAATGTTAGATTTCCCATATCAGAATTAATCATGGTTAGCCTTCCTCCAAGTGTCATGTTCTTCATGTTCCAGTGAGATAATTTCTTTTCAAATCTCTAAATGACAGGGGTCCAGGTAGATATCCTTCTACGATTGGCCTCCAGTGGAAGTCCCAAATACTTAAATGGTAACTTAACCACCATTCATCCCAGCAATTCAGCACAAGACTATACAGTCACCTCAGGTACACCAATTCCACAAAGCTGGCTCTTGGAGAAATTAATTTTTAAGCCTGAAATTAACTGAAAAGTACACAAAATTCCCATAATTGACTTCACTTCTTCCCTAACATTTTTGCAGAAAATAATGGTATCATCAGCAAATTGTAAGTGGGAAATGATTGGCCCATTATCTCCCATTTTAACTCCAGCTATCACATTCTCCTGCTGGGCTCTTTCAAAAAGAATGTTTAGACCTTCAGCAACTAGGTTGAAGAGCAGTGGGGACAGGGGATCCCACTGTCTTAATCCCCTCTCCATTTTGAACTCAGAAGAAGGAGATCCATTAATCAGAATAGATAAATTGGCAGAAGTGACACAAGCTCTCATCCAGGCTACCCACTTTTTAGCAAACCCAAATTTTCTAAGCATGGTGAACGAGTAATCCCAATTCACACTGTCATAGGCTTTCTCAAAGTCCAACTTCAATACAAGGCCCTGATCACCATTTCTTTTCCAGCCATCAATTAACTCATTAGTCATTAGCAATGAGAATTCCATCCAAAATTTGTCTACCTCCCAAGAATTCCATCCAAAATTTAACAAGTGTCCTTATACTATGTCGTTTGATATATAAATTATGTGATTTTAAATGCTTTGGTTGACATGACTAACTAAGATCCATCAAATAACATCATTTATATTGCATATAAATTGGGACAAACAAATTGGGGCATAGGGATCATGAGCTTGTTGGAAAGAAAAGAATAGAGGATAATAGACTTGTTGAAATGAGCCTTTATATAGAAAGTAACTAGCTACCAACAAGGGGTTGGTTCAGCGGTGAAAACTCAGACTTGGTTAGACAAGGCCCGAGTTCAAACTCCTGTAGCTCTATTGGGGCTAAACATACTTTTAACATTATCCACACGTGGTGAGATTTTAACTTTAATCCCAACGTAATTGTGGTGAGGTTACTTACAGATAGAGTTGTGTGATGGGGCAATACTCTCCAGCAAAAACAGAGGTGTGTGATGGGGCAATACTCTCCAGCAAAAGCGTTGTGTACCATTAATTTCTACTCATATTTTTGGCACCAAAAAATAAAACTAGCTAAATAAAAATGAAGAGGGAGAAATGAAAGTAGGGGGGGGGGGGAGGGGAGGGGAGAGTTTCTATCAATGCTCTTTTTTCCAGTTTCAGCTAAAGATTTCAATGGAATCCGAAGGCATTCAATTCGGGGTAAATGACCACAAACACCTTGAAAATAAAGTAAAAAAGCACACTCGTAACGAAGCACTTTGGTAACAGAACGTCACATTTCAATTGAAGGGAAGAAAGATGCGTGAAAAAAGCGGAGACGCTGCAATCAAGAATGCACTCAAAGATATGTAAGGTTCAAGATGTGCGCATCGAAGAAAGCGTGGTAAGCAAAATTGACCAAATTACCCTCGTTACAAACACAGAGGCACTTCAATTGAAGGGCTCAATTGAAAATTTCAGACCTAAAGTGACGAGCGTTTCAATTGCCGAAGTGCTTCTTTTACTTACATGGTTGGATATACTCCTAATTATTTTAAAACAAGGCTAATTGAAATATAATATATAGTTAGATTATTACAGTTGATTAAATTACAAAGTGATAGGACACACCTATTAAGGAATCAAAATATATAACTTATGACTAGATGGATGCTTTCATCCACAGCACGAGATATCATGCCAAGGATGTGATTTTTTGTGTCCGGAAATACCGAAATACCCCCACTCACGAAGTTAGAGGTAGAGCAAGCCGTGAGGGTGTTTAAGTCTTTTCCTTTTGGAAGACTTGTAAAAGTTTGTGAAGTCCATCTTGTCTAGCAACACAAAAGTCTTTGATAGGTCTCTTTTCCACGTGCAATAATTTGATTTCCAATCCCAGTAGAAACCAAATGGGAAAATCTTTACAAAAATACATATTTTGAGATAGATCATTCTCTTCACATACATTAATTAAAAACTTATTTAGCAAAAATAACTTATTTGAAATCTTTAAACAATAATACTCCTATAGAGATGTACTATTACTTTTTAGAAGAAAATATCCTAAATTAAACTAGTACTCCTACAACATAGGGAAGCACAAGGCTTGTCTCGGCAGAGGTGCAATTGAAGTGTTCTCAATCGTCCAATGATGTTTTTAGAGGTTGAGATTAAAAAAAATATTCATCAGAAAAGTTTTTTAAAATCATCTGAACGATTATGATAATTGGTTCATAGCCATAGGGAAGATAAAAAAGAAAAGAAAAAACTAGTATTGAGCAGGGAGAGGGACGTTTTCTGTAGGTTTGTTGAATAAGAAATTCAACCCCGAACTCGAACCCTAATCTCCCCACGCCCCTCGAATACAGCCCCAACTCTCTCTCTCTCTCTCTCTCTCTCTCTCTCTCTGCGCCATAATGAAGAAGAAGAAGCAAAGAACCGCGCAACCTCCACCCACCACCCTAGCCTCAGCCGATATCAAGTACCTCATCCGCAAAAACTCCTCCTTCTTCGACAACCTAATCCAACTCATCCCCGCCATGTTTTACCTCCCTACCGAAGACGATTCCAAGCCCTACTTCCCAGGCCTCAACAAATCTGCCAAACTAGCCACTAAGCAGCAAACCAGAGACAACATCAAGAAATCCCGCCACGACCGCCTCGACCCCGAAAAAACCCCCTTCACCACCACCCTCACTTGCTCAAACAAACCCTCCGACCAATGCCCGGTCCCACCGAGGACGGACGCGACGGCACTGAACTGGTCGGGAATCCAGATCGGATTCCTGACTGGTCGGTCACTTACGAGGAGCTCCGGCAACGGCTCCACCGACGGATCGAGGAGCTGCGAGGGAACCGTGGCAGAGGGGAGGCATGTGTTGTGCGGAAGCGATAACAAACACAGAAACGGACGTGATTATTTGCTATGTAATTGAACAAACCACAGAAAAGAGAGAGAGAGAAAGAGCAATCATAGAGAACACGGAGATATACGTGGTTCGGTAATGAATACCTACTCCACGGGCAGTCAGACGATCGAGGGTTTCACTATACAGAAGTATACGGATGCCCAAAGGGCTACAGATGAGATCTCTCAGAGTTCCTCTTCTTTTCTCTCTCAGAAAAGCTGCTCTGTATACAATACAATAAGCAAAAAACCTAAAATTGCTTATATAGTAATCTGCCTTGCTGGTCCGGACCACTAAGGCCTTGGTCCGAACCACGGAGGCCGAGAAGTTCAAAACGAGCCAAAAACTACAAATCTCCACCTTGGCAAGATATTGGACTACGAACCAGAAAACCAGACATGCAGGAACCAGAAAACCAGAATACCCAAACAAATCGTGCTCTAACTGCCATCAGAGCGCCCAACAGCGCATGCACCCGAATGTGCTCAGATTTGCTGCATATGGATCAAGTCCACGCAACGCTGGAACTTGACCCCAGTGACAACCTTAGTCATCATATCAGCCGGATTATCCACAGTACCAATCTTCTCCAACAGAATATCCCCCTCATCAATGATCTTACGAACAAAGTGAAAGCGGACATCAATATGTTTGGTCCGAGCATGATGCACCTGATTCTTCGCAAGATGAATTGCACTCTGACTGTCACAATGAACGACGACGTGATCTTGCCCAACGCCCAAATCAGCCATCAACCCATGCAACCAGATCGCCTCCTTTATGGCTTCAGTCACAGCCATATATTCGGCCTCAGTAGTGGACAGTGCAACTGTCGACTGTGAAGTACATCGCCAACTCACCGGCCCACCAGCCATGGTAAACACATACCCAGTTGTTGAACGACACTTATCTAAATCACTCGCATAATCCGAGTCCACAAAGCCAGAAACCAGATCACAAATTGATGCGCACCTCTCGAACTTCAAACCCAAATTCACAGTTCCCAGAACATACTGCAAAATCCACTTAGCCGCTTGCCAATGCACCTTACCAGGATCGTGCATGTAACGACTAACCATACTGACGGCCTGTGCCAAATCAGGCCTCGTGCAGACCATGGCGTACATCAGACTTCCAACCAAGCTTGCATAAGGAATGGTCGCCATGTATTTTCGTTCCTCATCTTTAGTGGGAGATAGCAAAGCACTAAGCTTAAAATGGGGAGCCAGTGGTACGCTCACCGGTTTTGAGCTACCACCTATACCGAACCGCTCAAGCACCTTCTTCAAATATTGCTGCTGAGTTAGGTGAACGGTGCCCTTCACCCTATCCCTAGTAATCTCCATCCCCAAAATCTTACGTGCCTCCCCGAGGTCCTTCATCTCGAATTCCCGACTCAGCTGAATCTTCAACCTGTCTATCTCTACCTGACTTTTACATACAATCAGCATATCATCAACATGTAAAAGCAAATAAATAAAGGACTTATCCGCAAGCTTTCTGAAATATACACAATGATCAAATTGGCTCCGAGTGTATTTCTGACTCAACATGAAGCTATCAAAATGTTTATACCACTGACGCGGCGATTGTTTTAACCCGTAGAGATACTTATGTAATCGACAAACCAACTTCTCCTTACCAGCAACACGAAAACCATCAGGTTGAGACATATAAATCTCTTCCTCCAAATCACCATGTAGGAATGCAGTTTTAACATCTAATTGAGCCAACTCCAAATCAAACTGAGCTATCAAAGCTAGCAAAATGCAAATTGAAGCATGTTTCCCAATAGGAGAAAATACCTCATTGTAGTCGATTCCCTTCTTTTGTGCGCAGCTCTTGGCTACCAGCCTAGCTTTGAAGCGAATGCCACCCTTCCTTGTTGACTCTTCCTTCTTGGTGTAAACCCACTTGCAACCAATCTCCTTCTTGCCTTTCGGAAGCGGTACCAAATCCCAAGTCTGATTCTTGTGAAGAGAAGTCATCTTCTCACCCATTGCTTTCTTCCACTCCACAGTTTCTGGACTACCCATAGCTTCTTTGAAAGTGGACGGAATATCAGCATCTATAACCGGCAATGCATAGGCAACCATATCAACATACTTTGCGGGTACATGGATGACCCTTTTGGGTCGAGATGTTGCAATGGAATCTTTCTGCTGCTGCTGTTGCGAAGAACTGTCTACTAGAACTTCACCCTCAGCTGTATCACTGTCTTTCTCAACTAACTGAACCGGAACTTGAGGAACCACCGAGGTCTCTAACTCCACCTGTTTCTGAGCAAGTTTATTACCCACAACCTGCACAGACGGCCTGATCATCTCAGATTCATTGAAGGTCACGTCGCGGCTAATGATTGCCTTCTTTTAATCGAGACACCACAATTTGTATCCCTTAACACCTTCCATAAAGCCCAAGAACAATGCCTTCTTGGCTCGAGGATCCAGCTTTGATTCCCTAACATGATAATAAGCAGGGCAACCAAAAATAGGTAAGGAATCATAATCTGATGCAGGTTTACTTGACCATACCTCCAATGGCGTTTTACCCTCAAGTGCAACGGATGGTAAATGGTTGACCAAATGACATGCATACGTCACTGCTTCAGCCCAGTACTGTCTACCTAAACAAGAAGTTGATAACATACACCGCACCTTATCCAGTAAAGTACGGTTCATCCTCTCTGCCACACCATTTTGCTATGGTGTACCTCTCACCGTAAAGTGCCGCGCTATACCAAATTTTTCACAAATATCGAAGAGAGGATCAGATCGATACTCTCCCCCATTGTCTAATCTAAATAGGTAAGGAATCATAATCTGATGCAGGTTTACTTGACCATACCTCCAATGGCGTTTTACCCTCAAGTGCAACGGATGGTAAATGGTTGACCAAATGACATGCATACGTCACTGCTTCAGCCCAGTACTGTCTACCTAAACAAGAAGTCGATAACATACACCGCACCTCATCCAGTAAAGTACGGTTCATCCTCTCTACCACACCATTTTGCTATGGTGTACCTCTCACCGTAAAGTGCCGCGCTATACCAAATTTTTCACAAATATCGAAGAGAGGATCAGATCGATACTCT
>BPLS01027092.1:14127-48969 GCA_019656275.1 Rhododendron kiyosumense
TCCCCATTGTCTAATCTAAGGCGCTTGATCTGTCTACCTGTCTGGGTCTCAATCAACTTTTTCCACTTAAGGAAAAAATCACGCACCTCATCTTTATATTTCATGATATAAATCCAAACACGGCAAGAGAAATCATCAACAAAAGAAACAAAGTAATACTTACCACTAAGAGAAGCAACCCTAGCTGGCCCCCAGACATCCGAATGAATGTAGTCAAGTGTACCCTTTGTTTGGTGAATAGCAGTGCCGAACTTGACTCTAGTCTGCTTCCCTAGAACACAATGTTCACAGAAATCCATCTTGCAGGTCTTGGCACCTTTCAACAAGTTCTGCTTCAGCAGGCCTTGCATGGCCTTCTCGCCAGCATGACCCAAACGCATGTGTCACAGTCTGGTAGTGTCCGAATCATCCTCCCCGATGTTGCTACAGACGGCGGCTGACCCACCTACAACTATACTACCCTGCAAGTAATACAAATTGTTCTGTCGAATGCCCTTCATCACAACCATAGCACCGTTCGAAACCTTTAGAGCCCCACATTCAATGGTAATCCAGTAACCTGTGGAGTCTAAAGTACCCAGCGATATCAGATTCTTCTTTAGGTCCGGTACATACCGAACATCAGACAAAATACGAACGGACCCATCATGTGGATTCAACCTGATCTTTCCTACCCCGATTGTATTACAGGCGTGATCATTGCCCATAAAAACTTCTCCACCATCAACCATGTTAATGCTGGAAAACCACTCCTTATTAGGACACATATGGTAGGTACAGCCGGAATCCATAATCCACTGATCAAACTGACAAACTAGTGATGAACCCAACAGAGCTAAATTAGAATCATCATCTTCATCAGAATGTACTATGTTGGCCTTAGAACTATCATTGCTCATTTTCTTGGGACAATCTTTCTTCCAATGGCCCTTTTCACGACAATAGGCGCATTCATCCTTAGCAACTCTACCAGAAGTTGAGGTCCGTCTCCCCTTAGACTTGGAGCGACCCCGATTACCGCTATTCTTCCTATTTTCAGACCTGCCCCTAACAGATAAGGCTTCTCCAGAATCTCCATGTGCCTGCATATCCCCCTTGCGATACTCATTGTTCACAAGAGCATTGGAGACATCATCAAATTTAATGGTATCCTTCCCATACATTAAAGTAGTAAACAGATGGTCATAATCTTTGGGCAAGGAATTTAACAAAAGCAGAGCTTTATCCTCATTTAGAATCCCAACATCTCGATTCAATAAATCAGCAAGTATTCTATTATAATCATTCAAGTGCTCAGTCATCGATATACCTGAACGATACTGAAACCTGAAGAGTTTCTTCTTCAGATAAAGGCGATTCTCCACGCTCTTGGTCATGTACTTGTCCTCGAGCTTTTTCCACAGGACCTTCGCATTCGTTTCCCGCATAACAAAATACTTCTGATCCTTGGCAAGACACATCCTAATAAAACCGCACGCCTGGCGATTGATCCAATCCCAATCCCTTGCATCAAGGTCCTCAGGCTTGTCTTCCAAAGTAAAATCCAACTCCTGTTGGATCAGAACATCCATAACTTTGCACTGCCACATACCGAAATTATTTTTGCCATCAAATTTTTCCACGTCAAACTTCGCACTCGACATAATTGGCCTCGAAGCCCCAGGCCGATAACTCGATTTAGTTTTAGTGGAGTCTCCATCTTTTGGAGTTTTAACGGATTTACCAGATTCTTCAAACGTCATTCTTCAATAACAAAGTAAAAATCACCAGAAGCAAACCCTAGATCGAAAACGTAGAGCTCTGATACCAATTTGTTGTGCGGAAGCGTTACCAAACACAGATCAGACGTGATTATTTGTTATGTAATTGAACAAACCAAAGAAAAGAGAGAGAGAGGAAGAGCAATCACAGAGAACACAGAGATATACGTGGTTCGGTAATGAATACCTACTCCACGGGCAGTCAGACAATCGAGGGTTTCACTATACGGAAGTATACGGATGCCCAAAGGGCTACAGATGAGATCTCTCAGAGTTCCTCTCTTTTTCTCTCTCAGAAAAGCTGCTCTGTATACAATACAATAAGCAAAAAACTCTAAAATTGCTTATATAGTAATCTGCCTTGCTGGTCCGGACCACTAAGGCCTTGGTCCGAACCACAGAGGCCGAGAAGTCCAAAACGAACCAAAAACTACAG
Source organism: Rhododendron kiyosumense (assembly GCA_019656275.1). Taxonomy (NCBI): domain Eukaryota; kingdom Viridiplantae; phylum Streptophyta; class Magnoliopsida; order Ericales; family Ericaceae; genus Rhododendron; species Rhododendron kiyosumense. The sequence goes on from BPLS01027092.1 coordinate 16,324, forward strand.
CATGGAGGAGCGAGAAGAGAGAGAACGAATATAGGAAGAGAAGAAGGGGTGGTTGTGGTGGTGATGATGATGTTGATGATGATCAAGCGGAAGGGGAGAAGAATGATGGCAGAGGTGGTAATATTGGGAAATCAGAGGGGGAGATTGAGAAGGAAGTGACAGAGGCGAGTAAAAAGATTTGAGTTTGGGAAAGTGAAGCTTGGAGGAGGCGGGGAAGAGAGGAACAAGAAAAAGAAGAAGTTGTCGAAGGAAAAGGAGCTGGAAATGGCAAAGAGGTTGGAGGAGGCGAAGAAGGACCTGGGTTTGGCGAAGAAGCATTCGTGGAAGGCAGTGGTTAGCCGGGTGGCCGGGGATAAAGTGCACGATGATCCCAAGTTGTTGAAGGTGAGTATGAGTAAGGAGAAGAGGAGGCATGAGAAGAATGCGGAGAAGTGGAAGGACAAGGGTAAGAGCAGGGAGAAGGTGAAGGGGGAGAAGCAGCAGAAGAGGGCAGGGAATATAGCCGAGAGGATTCATCAGAAAAAGACGTGGAAGATTGCCAAGAGAGAGAAGAAGCTCATGAGGCCGGGGTTCGAAGGGCGCAAAGAGGGGTACATTAGTGAGAATTAAGGTCCCTTTTCTGTTTTTTTAAGTTTGTGCTCTTACGTTTTGGCTTTAAAGTTACTACTATCAGTTTTGCTTACTGGATGGATAGTTGATGAACTTTCATTTGATATATGGGTTTAATGGATTGATGTCATTGGGAGGTTAACATGTAGTTGATAGTTTGCCAATGTTGACTTGCTGTACTGAATTGAGATAACTTCTCATATCTATGAAGCATTCAATCTCGTCGTTTTAGTTTCTAATCCTGTTAAAGGCTATTTGAGATTTCTTTGAAATCATTGGAACCTGAAATTATATGGAAAACCATGTAAAGCAACTCGGGCATCTCATCAGGGTAGACCAGATGTGTATGACGTAGATTGGAAGCTCTAAAAGTATTTCCTTTGGGATTTCGTTTATGAAATGCATGTCAGCATGTTGTCATGGTGCTTAATTCATAACTGTGGTACATTCGGTTGCCATTTTAGGCTCGAGCTGTATTTGTAATGTTTTTGTGGATTGCCCCATTAGTGTATCTTTCTCTCGTGTAGAGGGGTTTTGAAGGCATCCTGCATTGCCAAGAAAAGAGTAGTAGAATGAAATAAGTTTGGCTCTGTCTCTCTCTACTATTTCTAAGTTTCAGGTTAGCAACAGAGCTTGATGTAATGCATAACTTTAGCTTATGCCGTGCTTTTTATGGTAAACACATTCTTCTTAATATGTTCTTTTTGGTTGTCAGTGTAATCTTAATGCACTGTGTAATGCGCGTATAGTTGTTCTAGCATATGGTCGAAAGCAGAGGTGGTTGATGGGAATATTTCGAAGGGAGATTCCAAAGAGAGAATTAGCTCATATAGCTGGGGTAAGATTCGTAAGAATGAAGGATCCAGGGTTGTATACTTGTATTAGTAAAGAGTACGGTGCAAACAATTCTGAAGCTTATGGTTAATTGTTTGCGTTGAAAAAGAAATCTTATTTACCAAATATATCAGTACTCATAGAGGATCATTTTCGTGAAGGAATTTGCTTTGATGTGAAGTCTCAAATCTTAATGAATTGATGTTGGAGGAGGTTAATAACCTTAGTGAATGGATGTTGGAGGAGGTTAATAAATAGTTCACAGTAGGCTAATGATTTGCTGAAATAATATGGCTACTCTGTCTATTAGAAATTTCAAATTTTCTTTTAGTTAATATTCTTGCCAAAGGAATTGATTTGGGATTTTGATTCAAGAATTTGACAAAACTGGCGAACTTAAGGAAACCCATCTAAGGAATATTTCTTGTTGGGTTTTACATTTTTGGGATTTCAGAAAGCTTGGTTGGTTTTATGTTCTCTAATTTTGGCCAACCATTGCGAATAAAAAGTTTGTGCAAGAGAACTTCAAAAGGATTAATTTTAATTGTTTGAGATGCAGTGTTACCTTTTCGTCTATAATGTGATAGTCAGCTCCTTTTTGCTGATATGAACGAACTTTAGATTGCATTTTTCATGTGTTTGAAATTGAGGTCTACATTTATGCTTTTGCCGCCATTGTTTGTATCTTCTCTTTATGTGCAGATATAACGGCCTTGTGAATTGCCATCGGCTGGGAGGTTTGCTTCGAGTGTGCGAAGAGGAAGGGAGTCAGCTAGGCCGTCCAGGGCGCGTTGACCTCCAAGAAGACGGGCCATAACGTGTTTTTTCCAATGAAAAATGTTGCCAAATTCTTCCCTATTCCATTGATGTGGTTTAATTAGGATAATGCAAATCGAAGCAATTGGGTGTCCGACTTGGGCCTATATGACATGTCATGACATGACCGATCAATAACAATAATCCAACACCGCACCTTTGTCATATATTCCATACATCACACTAGATAGCTATCATATTCATGGAATACGCTTCACTTACAAGATGCCTTGGTGGTGAAATGGTAGGCATGCGAGACTCAAAATCTCGTGCTAAAAAGCGTGGAGGTTCAAATCCTCTTCAAGGCATAATATTGAGAATGCTCATTGAACGAACAATTCATCAATATGAGAGCTCAGATCGAGTCGGTATATCAATACTGATTCGATCCGAGCTCTTAGAATTGGAATAAGTTTTGAAGGCTGAAACGCTAGTGATATGATCACTGGGAGGACGCCAACATTCATCAACAACATTATGGATGGAACTTAGAAGAGTTGGAGAGCTTTAACATATGTTTCGGGGAGTGATTTTCACACTCCATTTTGTACTAACCATACTCCTTTTCTTGTTTTTAGTGTGAAATTACCAAAATATCCTTAAACTTTGTACGAAAATCATTTCATTAATATCGGAACAAAAAGGAAATTTTGAAAAGTGGAAGGCTATTTTGGTAACTCAACACACTACAAAGCAGAAAGGGGAGTGTGATTAGTAAAAAGGGAAGCGTGGAAATCACTCCCCTTTTCATTTTAACATACATACTAAATTGAGAATGAAGGGATATTCAGTTTCATGATGTCGGCTTTGATCCTCCTCTGTTTGTGCGTTGTGGGCTATTTGGTGTTTGTGTAACAAATGGAAGGTGAGAGTTCGATTCTCACCAAGAGCGCAAGTGCTTGGTATGGTAGTTGATGCTGTTATGGCATCTTCTGTCCTTGATGCTATTGTACTTGGTGCTACTGTTACCCAAAACTTTAGTATTCCATTAAACATACTACTTTTTAACATACTTACTAAATGGAGAATGAAGGGATATTCAGTTTCATGATGTCGGATGGTGGATCTGGCTAAAGGGAAAGGTGTATGGATTACTGATAGAGCTTGGATTGCAGAAGAATGTAGGGGTGCTGTAGCTTGGCTTAAGCTCAATGTGGATGGTTCCTAGGGAAAGTAGAGCTGGCAATTTTGAACCCGACCCATAAACCCACACATATCCGCACACTTATAACCCGCCCTAATCCGCCAAATTGTATTATTGGTTATAAATGGGTAAACTTACATAAACTCATCTATGAATGGATTTAAATGGGTTCAAAATGGGTTGATAATGTCACGAGCAGAACAGATTATACCCGGTTCATTAAAAAAGCAGAAAATTGAGAAACCCGAGAGCAATCGTAAATGAAAAATGAATTTGTATACCGATATTGAGCAGTACAATTCTTTTATTCAGAGCTCCATGAACGAATATACAGCATGAGAACTAACAAATAGAGACCACAAGCAGATATTAAAACATGAAAGCAATGAAACTAACCGTCGCTATCTGTGCTTCTTCTAGGAGAGAAAATGTAGTTGTATCCAAAACATAGATCAGTTAGTTATTTATGTTGGTGATGGGACCTTTAAACCAGTGTCGAGCACTAAAGATCCAAGAAGAAACGGTGAGAAGGAGAAGGCCGCCAACTGCAACTGGTGTGTAATTTAGAGTCTGGTCGGTAATGGGATAGGAGACGGGTAATGAGAAGAGGACTGAAATGGTTGCAACCCAAAGAACTGCAATCCAACCGATTAGGACCCCATAACGGCCTAAGTTGAAAGGCCCTGGAGTGAAAGACTTGCGAGCTAAAGTAATTCTGAAGAATATGGGAAGAGCGTAAGCAATGTAGAGTCCGATTGTTGCTATTGATACCATGGCTTGAAATGCCACTAAGCTTCCAAGAGACTGCAAATTGCTCAAAAAAAAGAAGGATAAAATTAGCATAAGAAAGAAAACAACAAAAATAAAAATACTTTGGAAGTGGGATTAGGGGTTCATCTTATGTATCCAAACAACAACATTTTAGGAAGCCAAACCCCCACGTCTAACGATTCATTTTTGTTTCAAACAATTGGAGGGGATAGGGGATGGAAGCTACAATTCGCAGACCAAAAACTCAAAGCCGGGTCTCACACCTGGTAAGACCATGTTATCCACTAAGTCAACCCTAGGTCTAACAGCTTATTAGAGTTGATGCGTGCTAATTCTCGAACCTCTCACAAAAGTTCATTAAATAGCGATGGCTAGCATATTGAAAGCAGGAGAGATTTCTTTCATTTATAGTAAATCGAAAGAGAATTTTATTTGCTTAGACTATTGAAATCAGTTCATCTCCATGTTCATTCCACGAACTGTTGGGGCCTCCGCATACTTTGTGATTGGTACTCCAACCAAAAACAATGAAATTTACGAGGAAAATTTTGATACATAACATCACAGTGGAAGAGGTGTCCATACCGTTAGAGCCATGCAAAATGCTATAAAAGCAGAGAGCCAGACTGCATTAATGGGGACCTCCTGCTTGTTCACTTTATGCCAAAGCGACGACAATGGCATCGCTCCATCTCTTGAGAACGCATAAGCCATCCTGAATGGACATATCTTGCATGATCAGTCGGTGCACGAGGGAATTGTAGTCCTATGAGGAGAAATCATGAGCAAAGCTTTTGTTACCTTGAGTTACTAGTAATTGAGCTCATACCGCAGAAAAAGATAGCAACAGCCACGACTCCCAAGCAAATGATTCCCCCAGCACCACTGCCATATCGTCTTTTGAATGCTAGGTAAAATACTTCAGCAATCGCATAACCCCCAGCATCATTATCCGTGTTCAAAAGGGATGGGATGTCGGTAACTGCAAAGGTAATACCTAGTAGGTAACCCCATCCAACAAGTATAGATATACCAATGGCACTAATTATCCCCTTTGGTCCATTTATGTCGGCACTTTTGGTTTCCTCTGTCTGGAAGAAGAAGGTTTGTGGAAACATGAGGGATTTAGTTTCAGCACTTGGGTTAAATGTTAATCAACCACAAGAATGGAACAGGCAGTAACATGTACATTCCAAATTTAGATGATATACCAGCAATCCAGCATAAATGTTGAGTTCTTAACTTAGCCTCATGCAATATCATTATTAAGCAACTTATGTTCTCTCAAATTAAAATGTTAAAAGGAACAATATTTTTCTTGGTATCTCTAAGATTTTGGTCCTGAAAAAGTGAAATCCTAACAATGCTGCACTCCAAGAAAGTCCTTCTATTTCACTACGATCAGAATAATAGGGATGAACCACATATAAAATTAACACTTTCAATTCAAGAATCAGACTATCTTAGGACTATCCAAGTATGCAACAGTGCTAATATGGCAGTAATGAAGAGAAAGGAACTAACCATATGGGCTGATGCGTCATATCCGGTAAGGGTATACTGGCTCATCAGGAGTCCAAGGACAAATATATAGACTTTACCGCTGATTCCTTCACCATTATCAGTGTTGAAGTAAGTGAATACAAATTTAGGACTAGCCGTTTCCGTTGCAACCGTGGGAATGAGAATCATAAGAACAAAGACACCTACAAATACCCAAGTCCATTGAAGGTTAATGACTAAGGGTTGTCAAATATAAGCACAAAATAGAACAATTAACAAAGGGATGGGATATTAGATCGATACACTTCATACCTACAAGATTCCAGGCAGCAGCAAGCTGTCCAAATAAGGACAACCACGCAATCGGAAGGCTGTTTATGAAAGCATGTAGGAGCAAAATTCCACCATGTATGGCAATAACTACATATTTAGAAGCCGTATATCCACCACCATTTTTCCCACCTGTGCTGAGCAGAATAATTACCTGAATCAGCTGTGCAAGTGAGAAATCTACACTTGTCGTAACAGCCCACTGCATAGAAAAGTCAGTTTAGTGATTTCGGTTAATAGTCAATACATGTAGGCAAGAGGAAGCTTTCCCTCAAGATCAGGTATTCAAGAATTTTGAAATCCTCCCAGTATGTACCTGACCAACAATGTTGAACCTGCAAGGAAAGGATATAATTCACCGAGCATCAGATGACGTCTTACAAAGTAGTAGTAATAGGTTGCAATTAAACCAATGCATGGCCAGCAATATACTGAACCTAACAAGTTTCAGAACAATGAACATATCACAAATGCATTTTATACCATCAGTAGCTCAAGATTAGGGGATGCATTGGTTTATAACTTTATATTAATATCACATATACCAAATTTATCCATAAGTAAAAGGGAAACATATAGCACCATATTTGTTCAGCCTTGTCCTATTTTTCTCAGTTATTCCTTCTTTTCCCGAAAATGAATTGGGAACCAGCTGAAGCTGAAAACAGTTTTAGGAAGAGTATGTTTTTTGACCAATCGCAGGATCCTGATAGAAAGAACTTCATATTACCTAGATTGACAACACTCATGAAATCTACAAGTTAAAAAAATTTGGGGTCTTCGTGTGCAGAGTTATGCTCATTCTTTCTTTTATACACATGCAGGAAACACGTTGAATATAAACTTTAAAATTGGTCAAGTATAAAATACAAATTAATGCAAAGAAATCAAAACTTTTTTTCTACTGTATTATTAGGAATAAAAAAAGTAAACAATATCCATTTTACGGAAGTACAAAAACAACTTAGCCACTACATAAATAAAGAATTGAGCATCCATGACAAATTAAACCTCACGCCCACCTATAAAAATTGCATTCGGACCTTCTAATGTATCCCGAACATGTCCTAGTTTTTAGCATATCATAATGTGTGCCAACTGTCCCAGCTTGTCCGATTCTAGGTCTAATAATCCTCTGGTACGATTCCTTGGTCTCTATACACATTCTACACTCTCACTCTCAATCCTCACTGCCATGACTTATGATAGTTTAGGATATTTTTGAAAGGCGCTTTCACGCTCTCGCTTACACATGCGCATTATGTGACCTAGTCAGATTAGCCAAAAAAAAAAAAAAGATACAAAATCTAACACATGGCTGAAGCGAGTCCCATTCCCTTATCCATGAGACTGGTTACACTGGTACAAGTGTTTGCTAATCTTGGATAACAGCACCGAATATAGGAAGGTGCTGAATTATGACAAGCTGTTGAATGGGGGTTGCAGAGTTGAATGAGTGATAAATGGCTGTAAAATAGAAAGGTCAATTACCAGCCAGTGAGCCAGGAGGCAAAGGGAGCCCAATTAGGGCCAGCAAGCATGGCACTCCAGTAGTAAAGCCCACCAGAAGTTGGGTAGGAAGAGCAAATCTCAGCCATAGACAACCCAACAAACATGGTGAATGCACCAGCAATTAGCCACCCGTACACCAATACAACTGGTCCACCATAAGTAAGCCCCGTATTGTACAGTGTGGTTATTCCGGTTAGCACCGATATGATTGAAAATGAAAATGCGAAGTTCGATAGGACCCTGAAATAAAATCAAATTCCAAACAACACCCAGAAAACAAAATCCTCTCTTTACTATCAAGAAGTCATGGGCCCAAAATAGTAAACAGAAAAACCAGGGGAAATATGTTGGGGAAATTTACGAGAGATCACGCTTGAGTTCTTGTTTGTAGCCGAGCTCACGTAGACGGGCCTGGCCTGTATCCACTGAGCCGTTACCGTTTTGGACCTGAGATGGGAGGACCATATTTTCTTCACCCCCATGTCCACGAGCCCAACTCATAATTATCGATCTCGAGAGAGAGAGAGAGAGGTGGAGAGAGAGAGAGAGGGGTGGGGTGCTCTTCGGATGAATCAGAGGCACCCTGTCTCTCTTTCCCTTCTTTTTGGTAATCTAAATGATTCTTAGAATCAGAAAATAGACTTTATTGGGTCTCTGCAAATATTATAGACAGATATTTATACAGAGAGAGAGAGAGAGAGAGAGAGAGAGAGAGAGAGAGAGAGGGAGAACCGTCAATGGTTTTGCGAATTGGAATTGGAATCTACGTTGAGAGAGAGAGAGAGAGGGAGAACCGTCAATGGTTTCGCTAATTGGAAATGGAATCTGCGTTGATAAAAAAAAAAAATGGAATCTACGGGATCGTTGGAGGAATGATGGTGGGAAAAGAAAAAGTATTCAGTGCTTATTGACACAGAGCAATATTACAGAACGTGAACAAATCCGACACAGACACGTTCAGAAGAATCATCTGCTGCACGTAATATCTGCGCGGTAAATGTGGAGCACACATATTGAAAGGTTTCAGCTACATCTTCAGCACATCCATCTGCATTCATAGCATTTTTGCTGAACATAAACCAATACCTCTGTGACGTCGGGCCCCCTTACGAGCACAACAAGCTCTACAAATAAAGTCTCCTTCCCAAGTTTGAAAATGTGATTCTAATTACGTAATTTGATTGACCCTATGGGCTACAGTGATGCCAATATTCTACTTTGTCTCCTTGATTTTGATTTTTTTCTAGAAAAATTAACTTCTCCTTTAATCACTTTGGATTTAACATCCAAACGAGAAGAATTAAAAATAAAAAAAATACATCAAGATTTATGCATTGACACTTGAAAATAAATTAATATTATGAAAACTTAAAATACTACTGTAATATATTAAAATTATGAAATGAGAATTATGTTTAAAATAAAGTAGGTGGAGTATGAATAACAATAATTCAAGGGGGAGATCAGTCAAACAAAGCCACCGATGGTATCTTTGACGCGCGCGATCAGATCAGATAACTGTATGAAAGCAATCAGTGTTTTTTTGTCTCCTTTCACAACTTCATATTTTTTCTATTTACGGTTTTGGCCATACAACTCCAGTAATAAATTTCACCCTAACACATTCCTCCAAATTAAGAACGCAAGTACTTTGTTTTGTATTTTTGTTTGTTTTTATTTCTAAAATTACACGTCTTTTCATAAAGAACTACAAAAACGAATGAAGCATTTATTGCAATTTTGGTCGTATAACCAGGGGCTCGAAATACAACTACATTAATAAATTTATCCTTAACACAATCCATCCAGATTGAGAGTCCTACAAAATGCATGATTTTGATGATCAAAGTGAGATCCACTATTGGAATCACACGAGGTGAGTAATATTCACGTGTTTTTTTAATAGAGAAGCAAAATAACGGTCCCCTTTGACGTAATCTTTTGCGGATTCTTTTACCGGTCTCTTTTGTCGTCGTCTCTTAATTCTTACTATTAGATTGAGGCCAATTTTTTATATCAAATTGTTTGTCTCAATAACAAAAATTAGACAGTAAAAAGTTATATAAATCGAAATTGAAAAAAATTCATCCACGAATACCAAAAATGCCAAAAAAGTCAGTCAATCAGGTAAACTTTTTAATTTGTCTATGTATTTTTATATTTATTGATTCCTCTCATCGTTCCGAGTTTAAAAAAAATAAATTGATTCTTCTCATCGAGACGAACAATATGATGTAAAATTTTGACTCAAATCTAATTGGTCTGTCGAGGTCCGGCGGTTGTACTGTTACAAATGAAAATTAATTCAATGCACATGGACAAGATCACTAAAAGTGTATCTCCAATCACACCCAGCCCCCATTGGCCTAAATTTTTGGATCTTTTAGCTAGAGCAGTAATGACTTCTATCTAGATCTTATAATCCACTATTATAAAGTTGGTAAACTGTTACAACAAGTAAAACTGTTTACACCCCTTTTTGGCATTCAGTCTTGGGCAAACGTTGGAGGACCATTTAATTAAATTAGGCTGTAAAATAAAGTTATATTGTGTTAAAATTAATGGGCCAAAATAACATTGACTAGGCCAGACTAATTTTAATTTATTTTCGGTCTGGAGATTGGATTTATGGGCATTGAGCTCCCAAAGGTCTGAAACCATGCCCTAACTACTCCTGGAGCAAGTTTAGAACTTGATCCCTTCCCATAAACATGTTTGGCACAAGAGGCGGCTGTGGGCGTGCCTCTTGCGTTGGTTAGTTCTAGATAGAACTTGCCCCCTGAGTATCAGAGCTTTGAGGAGTATGAGCAACTCCTTTATCATTTCCAGAGCCATGACCTCCTTGCAAAGGCCTTTTGTCTGTCTTGCCAGATTTGTCAGGCTTGCTCTGGTCCTCAACCAAAACGAACCTTTGATCGTTACTTGCTGGAGGCGTCTGGGCTGCTCCAATCACAACTCCCTTTTCTTTTGCCCCTCGAGTGCAGGACACTTAGATGAAGTAGCGTGGTAAAAGGCTTGAGGAGGTGGGATTGCCACCTTTGAGCCAGCTCGGTCTTGACCGTTGCCATAAATTCCGTTGCCATAAATTCCAAACTATGGAAAGCCCTGCTGCTGAGGAGAAAGTGGTAGCCTCTCTGTAAGCGTAGCAATCATTTTGTGGACTGCTATGGTCAGAGGATCCAAGGACTGAGAGAATGATTGTGAGATTGATTGTGTCACGTCGCGGGAGATCTCACGTCCTGCCAAAAACATATAATTTTTAACGCTATTCGTAGTGTCGCTAAGATCTTGAGCGCTAATCAGAGGACCAGCCTCCTGGAGTAAAGGCACGTCAACTACCTCTCCCTCAGGACTTTGTGGTGGATCCAGGATGGGTGGATTCGATTGTTGTTGTTGTTGCTTCCTTGCCATAATAAAACCCTTAGACGATTAGGGTCCCACGGGACATGCCAAAAAGATGTTCGGCTCCGAAATGGCTCAAGGATTGAGCAGGCGAGCCAAGACTTGTCGCGTCTAACATAAAGGACTAGATGCCCCTTTTTTGACTTCGTAACTGTACAACGAAAGTGCTGCAAACATAAGGGCTAAATTGCAATGATGGTTCATGGTTTTGCCTCAATGATAGAGGACTTAGCTATTTCCTAACCGTGTAGGAAAAGAAGTAACACCGTGAAAGTAAAACAAACTTTATTAACCGTGTAATAAAGTTGGGCACAACGAGAAAGTAAAGAACCCGAATTACTTGAACAAGTAATTGAGTTAGTACAAGAAAAGTAAAATAGTTGCTTCGCTGGGAAGACTTTGGTTTAAGCGCGGGGCTTGATTGGTATGGGAACTGTAGAGACCCGCATTTTCAAAAAATAGTTTAAAGGATTTATTAATGTTAAAATATGAAATAAATGAGGGATTTATTGAATTATTCGATTTGGGGTCAATGTGGGAAGGTTGTTTGTAGAGGGGTGTCTGTGCAATTTGTGATGTGTGTTAGTATATATATGTGTGGGTGTGGATGTAAAGGAGTAAAATACTCCTCCTACTCTCTCTCTAACTCCCGGTCTCTCTCTCCTCTCTCGGCTCCTCTCCCTCTCTCCTCTCCTCTCCTCTCACTTAAAAACTCCACCCCAAACTCAAAACCCAAGACAATCAACCTCCAATCCATCATCTACGCGCGTATTGGAGCTCGTACATCGTTGGCTAGTGCTCGGTGGAGGTGTATTGCTTTCAGAGTCGATTTTGGAAGCTAGGGCTCGATCTCTCGTGGGGTTCGGCTAAGATACTCAAGGTAGGGATTTCTTACTCTCTCTATGTGTTTATGGGTTGATTATGTGCCTTGATCGTGCTATGGTTCGTCGTTGTTGTTGGGATTTCGTTGTTGAAAAGCTGAAAATCTGCAGAAAAGTTCCGTGGGATTGATACCCTCAAAAGGGATTGATCTCCTCTGGACCAGATTCTGGCCAGGTATTGATACCTCTGTTCGGGGTATCAATACCTCCTTTGTGTTCCGGACAGATTTGGTTCCTTTGTTCTTTTTCGTGCTCGTTTGAACCGCAAACGCTTCAAACATCTTTTGAATAGCTTCAAATCATTTCCAAACTTGATTGTTTGTACCTCGAGATATTCAATGACCAATCGACCTCTTTGGGCTCTCGTCGTAGCTTAGAAAAGTGTAAAATTAAATGATTAGGACACTCGTACATTATCTGCGCCTTTGGTTGATTGGAGTAGATGTTGCGGCATGTCTCATTGATTGATATAGACTTGTTAAGTGCTATAGCATGACGTAGTGATGGGTGGATTGGCGGACACCGTGGAGTTGTTATTGAATATCGTCGGTTATCTAGTATATCGTAGGGTGTATGGCTGGTCGATAGGGGTGTGCCTAGTGGTCCGGAAGAGAATAGGTTAACTCGTATCTCCGTGCTTCACTTTGGTTGATTATCCTAAGTTCATTTGGTATTCGTTCTATAGATTCTTGTTTAGAACCTAGCGGGTGGCATGTCGGGGAGTTGTTGTGGGATTGGGACGAGACGTAGGGCGTCGTGACGGACTTTAAGGGATAACGTGAACCTAAGATATTTCATAATGTGCAAAAGGACATGTTTGTGAGTGTGTAATGCCTTGAATGATGATGAATGACAGACTATGACCTCGGGAAAACGTGTGAACTTATGAGTTTGTATGCATTGTTCTAATGATATAAGAACGAATGTGACTTGGAAAGTGACGTCTGCTTATATATATGGTTTGATAATGCTTTTATGTTTACTTGAATTGTAAATTTCGAATTAAGGGTCCTCCAACGTAAGGTGTGGTAATGCGAAGACTCTAGAGGGCCCGCAACGCAAGGTGTGGTAATGCGGAAACCCAGGTGGAGAGAATTCAACGTGACGCAAGGGGTGGTAACAGTTGAATGTCTCGCTTGATGAAGAGAATTATGGTTGACTATGGAAGTTTATGTTTACGTTTGGATTGTTTGTTAACTAAGATTGTGGCTGCTGAAAAAGTGAATGAAAGGTTGACTCTATTGAGATTTTATTAAAGAAAGTAATTTGTTTGAAAAGAGGATTTTTATTGAAAATCCTCCGGTATTCTTGAGCTAATCAACGGATCCGGTATTTGGGCACAAATCAACGGATTTCGGCATTCAAACTTGAATCAACGGAGTTTGACCCGAAGTGGTCTTGAGTTTTCCCAAAAAAATTGTTTTGGAAATCAAAATTGAAGTTTTATGGAAAAAAGGTTTGATGACGAACAAGGTGAAAACAAGAAAGATTGTGGTATCATACGAGAAACGATGAGATGATTGAGGATTGATTATTGATTGATGTAAACTGATGCGAGTTTATTAAAGTTGCTTGTTTGATGTGAGAAGAGCAAGGAATATTTATAAGAAGTCTAGAATGTTGTAGTCGTGGTCCGATTGTTCTTGGTGGTTAATCATTGTTTTTCGTAATCACTTATTGACACTCATTCAGTCTTGGTTCATATGTCATCGCATGTTCATATATCTTGAGTATAGAGATTTCTACTGGGCTAGTGTAGCTCAACAAAATCCTTCTTTTCCGGTTTAAATGCCGGGCAGTGGATTGCATGCTATGTTGTGATTGGACATGAAGTTTTTTTTGGAAGCTAGATAGACTTAGTTACTCTCTCTCATCTATGTAATAGACTTACTTTCGGTTAAAGACGACTTTGTAACCACTTCACTTTTGAGTTATCTTTTGACTTAAGTTTGTAATTTTCTAAATACTCGTGCTTGTGTTTAAGTTAATTTGGGCCGTGGTGCCAAGATTGTAATTCTTTAAACTTGGGAATTTGGTTTGTAAATTGAACAGGTGGGAAATCATTTTGGGTATTATTTACCTTATGTGAGAATCTTTTATCGAAATGATTTATATATTTATGTTTAAAATCGAGGGCGTGACAGGAACCCATTTTTAGTCTTGACAACTAGTATTTATAGGCCAAGCATCTCCACGGTTCTGCATGCAAACGGATTTGTTGGCTTCTCCTCGTGATGCCATGTGTCCTTTGTAACTTCTAATTCATGGGATCATGGAAAAGTGCTTTCATGGATTTGTTGACCTGCTTCACTCCGTGATCATAGGACCGATTAACTCTTGGAAAAGTGCTTTCACTTCTTCTGCTGACTTGTTATGAATAGGGGCTATTTTGTGGCAGCCATACTTGTCAAGGCTTGCCACCTTTATTGGACCAACCCCTTCATCGTATAAATGGGCTTCAGCATGGTTAGTAGAGGCCTGGAAGGGTCTGCGATTAGCCCATATCACCTCCACATCGTCTTGATTCCAAAAGATAAGACATTAGTGAATGGTTGAGGGAACTGCTAAACAGGAGTGAATCCAATCTCTCCCCAATAGAACATTGAAGGAAGAGTGTGAATTAACAACAAAGAAATGTGTTGTTAAGGTTTTGGATCCTACTGTTAAGTTTATGATCAAAATACCTTGACATATTGTTTCCTTCCTAGTGAAATTAGTCAAGGTTGAAGTACATGAGACTAGGTCTTAATTTGTCTTCCCAAGCTTTTGCATCATAAACCTAGGAATGAGATTGGTTGCTGACCCATTATCCACCAGGATATGATTGATTGGCATCCCATCAAGACAACCCGCGATGTATACAAACAAATCATGATTTGTGTGCTTTTATCATAGTTTTATAAGTTATTAGCGTTCTTATTACTTACATTAGCATAATCTTTTGCATTATTGTAGTAGCCATTATCTAATGGGGTGGGAAATCTACACGTACTCTCTTTTTTTGTCTTTCCCTCTCGGATTACGTGCTATTTTGAAAGTGCAGAATCTGATCATAGAGAGTGATTTTCGCACTCTCCTAATTGTTAATATAGAATATTTGAATAAGATCATACCTGTATGTCTGACAAATCAAAAAAAAAAAAAAAACTGTTCACGACTAAAGTAGGATTAATTAAAATGACTAATGATGAGATCGATGGAGGACCGACACATCATCAGGAGCAGTACAATTTGCCAACCACCGAATAATTTTTTCTATTGGTGTATATGTAAATGCGTGGTCGTGACTGATTTGGAAACCACCGAATAATTTGCCAGACCAAAAGAAAAGAAAAGATAGGCACGCACACTTGGGTAAGAAAATCCAGTATCCAAAAAATAAAGATAAGGAGTAATAATAAATAAATCCGACAAGGTTTTGGGTGCCGGGCGGATACCACACATGTGGTACTCCGACGGTAATCTCAGTCGTCCAAACGTGTTTTGAACGATTCAAATTTAAAGAGAAAAAAATAGGAGAAAGAGCCGTCAAGTGAGGGAATAAATCTAGACCATCTAAAACACATTTAGATGGTTGGAATCGCCGACAGATATCCGCTCGGCACCCAAAAATTTATCCCAACATCCGGGTTAATGACTTGTCCCTATCCTCGACCCGAAAATCAATATCCAACTTAATGGCTTGTCCGGTTCTCCCTATCCTCACCCCTAATAAAAATGGAACGGTTATACAGTTATTTATTTTTAGGATAAGGGGAATGGATATACAGTTTGGCCCAGTTTCAGAACACTTTTTAAAAAAATAAATACTTATTTTATATTTTTAAATTCAAAAATAATGTAAATGAAAAATAATTTTCAACTTTTTTTACACCGTATAAAAGATCTTAATGAGATCTATCAACAAGATCTATATTGCTAAGAAAATTATTTGCATAAGCACATAATTTTTGAACTTAAATTGTCTTTTTAAAAAATAAATACTTACTATTTTGCTTTCAGAAATGGGGCCTTTAGATCCTCACAGATTTTTATGCGATTGTATTGAAAGCAATGAATAGGTCTAAAATGTGGACACCACAACCTCACAATTCCGCAGCAATTTTTCCACATGGATAAAATATGCCACTTGTCGTGTGATTACGAATCTTGAATTTTATTAGTCTATAAACTGGGTAATTGGAGTACTTATATATTGGCATTTGACCAAACAATAATTCAAATCGGTTGGTAATGTGTATACGGTAGGTACCCTTTGAAATTGTGCGGTGCCGTATGAGCATCCAAAATTCTTCTCACAATCAGAGGGAAAAATAAGAGGAATCTGGCTTGTCTGCCGTCCAAGTAATCGCAATCGCCGATTAGGGTTTTTAATGGTCCAGATTTTGTTTCGAATCTTTTACCGGTAATAATATACTTGTATTGATAAAAGATTTAACATATCTGAACTATTAATTGTCAATATGAACAATCCAGATTGAACTGTACACCAATTGCAGAGAAGTCGGATCCAAATAAGAAAAGATGAAAGGGGTTGAAATTTTTGGAACTTCAGGTTGGTGTTGGCAGTGAGGTGCACAGCATCTTGTTGCGCACCTCCGAGCCGTCGGATCGTGTCACCTCTGAGCTATCAGATGCACGATCCAACGACTTGGAGGTATGTAACAAGGTGCTGCGCATACCACTGCACAGCACCCTCCCCACCGATCGATGGAAGTCAGAACAAGAAAAGTATGGGGTGTATACGACTAAATCAGCTTGGAATGCTCTACGTGCTAAATTTCCAGTGGTTCCTTGGTCTACGTGTGTTTGGTTTTCAAGTCATGTTCCTCGTTGGTCTTTTATCGAGTGGCTTGCTATTCTGGGGAGGTTGTATACTAAGGATAGACTTAACAGTTGGGTTTACCAGTTGATGGGATGTGCCTGCTCTGTCAAGACGTGGAGGAGTCTCATGAACATTTATTTTTTGAGTGCTCATATTCCCAGAGGGTTTGGCAGATGTTGCTTCGCAAGAATAACATTCAACGCCCTTGTTTTGGTTTGGCTGGTGAACTAAACTGGATGTGCACTCACAGGTCTTCTAATTCCTGTCCACATCGTGTTTATAAACTCTCCATTGCTGCCTCAATTTATTGGATTTGGGGGAACGTAATCGAAGGCAATTTCAAGGGGTTAGTGTGCCTGCTCAAACTTTGGGGTCCCAAATTATCGAGGAAGTCCGAGGCCGCTTATGCTCGTGGAAGAATGTTCAGCATAGCAATGCTAATCAGTTTCTTGTTACATCCTGGAGCCTTAGTTCTAGGATATTCGGTCCTATGTAATTGCTCTTTTCATGTTTTTGCTTCTCCTAGTTTGTTAGGTTTGCTCTGATTATACTGAGGTTTTGACCTCTTATTGGTTTTGGTTGGTTTGCTTTGTATAAGTTTCAACTTACCCAAAAAAAAAAAACGTGCAAATTAAAAGTCTGGTATACCAAAATACCCATGTGAAAACGAAGGGTTTTGAGTTGACTATTCTAAAATGGAAGCAAAGCCTATTATTCATATTGCACGAGAGGGAGGGAGGGGGACCTAAAAGGAGTTTCACCATTGTCTCTTTTTTCAGGACGTGATTCTCTTGTACGAATATATAATAAGGAAAATTTTAAAATTAGCCTAATGGACTGACAATAATAAATATGTGAATGTGTATTAAAATGTGTAAAAAGTACAAAGAACTATGTGTTTTCCTTGTTTTCTAGTATAATTATCGTCAGTCTAGTGAGCTGACAATAGTAAGACCGATATAATAATACCCATTTTCTAGCTATTTAGTTAAGCTACGAAATTTATCTCATGCCGGATTTATCGGAAAAAATGAAATAGAAGAACATGTGATATAGCGTATATACAAATGTCCATGTTTTCCATAGGTACCAAAATATTGCATGAAACGAAGACTTAAAATAGTATTACATCGGTAGTCTCGTTTCTCAGAACATGATTCTCTTGCATAAAATCATTTGGTCTGCTAGCTCTTTAGTTGACCTACAAATTCATGTTATCAGAACAAAAAATATTACTCAGACTTATCATAAGAAAATGAAATAAAAATAAGATTTACTGATTTACCTATACACGTCCATTTTTTAACACGCAACTAAGTTAATTTTAAAAAATATATATATTTTTTGTTTTGTTTCCTGTACTTCCTTGTCCTCTTTTTTTTTTTTCTTTCCCTTCCTCCTTTGCCATGTAAGATCCAGTATCACAGCAAAAATAAGTAGTGGAGTACAGATATAGAAACATAAAGTTCAGTTCATAACAGTCTTTCACAAAGTCTGCGCAATGTTCTAAAGTCAATGGGCGCTGACTAGTTGGCCACCTAAGCGCCCAATCAAGGACTAGGTGCCCAATCGGAGACTAGGCACCTACTAGTCGGCTGCCTAATCTAGGCGTTGGACCACCGCTTAGCGCCTAGGCGGGGAGTAGTCGGCCTAGGCAACCAACTTTTAGAACACTGAGTCTGAGGCCGTAGTATTCTGGTTGAGGATTTGTACAAAAAAAAAGCGCTTAGAAAACTAGTGAGCATTTTCCAAGTTAGTACTACTTTTGAGTGATAATAAAATGCAAGTGAAATCAATTACCAGAGCGGCCTTTTCTTCTCTAGGCTGCAGTGCCAGAGGGATGGAGAAGAATCCGAATGAATCATGGGCCGTCTTTCCAGCCTCTTATGAAAGGAGATCAAGACATTGATCAATAAGACCCCATGTGTTCTTGATGGGCCTATACTGGTCGTTTTTCTATATTTGTCAGCCCATTTAAGTCAAAGGCCGGCTCCCAGATGGGTTCGAAACTTCCATTGAGCATGATTAGTAAAATACTAATAGATACATCTAGGCAAGAAAACAAAAACAAAAGTTATGCGGTAAGGGTCAGTGTCCACCTCCTCCCTTTCCTTTCCTCCCGTTTTCTTTCTTAACTTGAGTTTTTGGGCCAGCTTATCTTTCCTCTCTAGACTAGGATAGGGATTCAATATGGGAGAAACCAAAAAAAAAAGGCAAAGGAAGCTACGGTTTGTCACAAGCCAAACGGCCATATGATCTATGGCATTCCATTACGTACAATATTTCTTGAATAACAAAAACCAAAATTTCAATACAATTATACAAACTTCGGCTTCAATTATCAAGACCTAGAAAAATGAGAAGGTATCCTAGTAATACTTCATTGCATATCGGAGATAGTGAATTACGTTACATCTGCAATTTCATCTCTCTCTCTCTCTCTCTCTCTCTCTCTCTCATGAACCGTTTTCTGCTAAATGACTAGTGCTTTCCCAGAAGAGGTTCCCTTCAGGCGAGGGTTCCTTCGCAAGTTAGTATAATTTTGGTTTTCTTATTTTCAACCCTACATAACTTTTGCATGAAAATTTAAGATCCACATATTACTTGTTGTCGTGGCATGCCCATTATGCTCATACATATTTGTTCCTCCCGTGCAAGCCATCCATGCCAAGATCAAGCAACTTCAAGGCTTATGTTGGATGGTTTTTTTTTTTTTTTTTGATCCGGCTTATATATGTTGGATGGTCACTTGTGTATTTTGAGTCATGTACAAATCTTGTAAAATTTTTGTTTTGGTACACTTTTAGTCGCTTCTTCAAACATATCCCATGTTTCTTCTTGCCACTTGGGAAAAACCTAGAATGCCTAGAGGGTGGTTACTGGTTAGGTACGTGCTCTTCCTACTCAAGTTTGTAAACTTAGTAGTCATCGTCTAGTTGTCGATCGTCTACTTTGAAACTAAGTTAAATGCTTGTAATATGCTTTGAGTTGACTAATGAAATGTCCCGTCCACAAGGCCATCATGTGGCATATGTCTATATACGTACTTGTGGATATTATCCCAATTGAATTGGGATGTTTCATTTTTGGGATAAAAAGAGGGGAAAGGATTCGAAACAAT
Organism: Rhododendron kiyosumense; assembly: GCA_019656275.1. Taxonomy (NCBI): domain Eukaryota; kingdom Viridiplantae; phylum Streptophyta; class Magnoliopsida; order Ericales; family Ericaceae; genus Rhododendron; species Rhododendron kiyosumense. The sequence continues at coordinate 36,072 of BPLS01027092.1, forward strand.
TAAGAAGGGAACCTATTTCTTTAATCTCTTGTGTTTGTGAGAAGAAAATAAACTCCTATATAAATAGGTAGGTGTAATATATTACATGCTTTAATGTGTACTTGTAAAAACACATAATACGCAGAAATAATTGCATGACAGTAATGTATCTACAAGGCTATTGCTAATTAATTACCGTTAAAGCTATAGGTACCGATAGCCGATGGAGTACCAAAGGGCGCATGGAGCTCACTCTGAATTCCACACGGATGATCCAAGCCATTCAATAATTTTAAAAAAGCAATTGGGTGGGCTTTGAGAAAAATCAACTCAATCTAACTGAAGTAGGACTCAATAATTTTATCCGATTAGAATTGAACGAGAAACTATTAAATTCGATGGAGGTAGTACTAAAAAAGTAGGTAAGTGGGTACGTACCAGCCAGTGAGCCAAGAGGCGAGTGGGCCCCAGTCGTTCCCGCAGAGTTTAGCGCTCCAGAAGTAGAGGCCACCGGAGGTTGGGTAGGCGGAGCAGATCTCGGCCATGGACAGGCCCACTACGAGTGTGAGCAAGCCCACTATGGGCCAACCCCATATCATCGAGACGGGCCCACCGTAGGTCAGCCCAGTGTTAAAAGTCGTGGTTAGGCCGGTCAGTATCGATACGATTGTGAACGTCACCGAAAAGTTGGATATGGCCCTACAGTACACAACAAGTGCATATTTTAGTTTAGTTAACAGAGAATTTATATTAAAAACAAATAACAAAAAATGAGTGCCACGGAAACAAACTGCTTGCCTCCCGTTTTTAGCTCAATTATATGGCTCCAAAATATATATATATATATATGTGTGTGTGTATATATATATATATATATATATATATATATTAACTATTATGTATGTACAACATTCTATAGAAAGGCAAGTCTAGCATGGTGGTAAGTTCTTTGCATTCACACCACAAGGTTGCAAATTCGATCCTTGCTCTTTCATTTTTTTTCCGCAAACAATTGCTCAACTTGTACAAAAAAAATGCTTTAAAACTGCTTCCTCTAAGACTCGAACACGCTCTCAAAGGGACCAGAACCAACGTCTCACGCAGTGAGCCACTGAACTACAAGGTAATCGCGTTTCTTTTACCGAACAAATAAACTATATACAAATATGAGAGGCCCTATTTTCTAACCTCTCTTAGGGCCTCGCAAATCTCAGGACCGGACCTGGCTTTTTAACTTGTAGACATCCTAAAATTTGTTTCCACTTTTATGTTGGCTGGTAAAAACTTTCTTAATGCCTTTTCTCTCTTAAAATGCTATGCGTTGGAAAAAGGTACACTATCATGAAGACTGTTCTTGAAAACTCAAGTAAAATTGAGATGGAGAAAGTATTATTTCAGCAAAAACACTTAACAACTTCTCACCCACAAATAAAAATCTACAAATCTTTCACTATTGAAAACACCCACTTAAAGTAAAGCTGCATATATATTCACATAATCATGTTTAATTGCATGAGTAATAAATTAAACAAGAGGACAGAGAATGTTGCATTGTGATATGGACATGTGGCAGTACAAGTACTAGTAACATTCGGCTAAATAAATCAAATGGCTTTTCTTTTTTTTAATTCAAAATTTTTTCGCATTTGTTAGTTTTTCGTCGATTTTTTGGGAATTATTGCTTTTTTATGACAAGAGGAATCTAAAAAGAAAAAAATTACGATCGAAATCCAATTTTTTTTGAATAAAGACGAAAAATTTGGCTTATTGACTTATTTTGTCTTTATTCAAAAAAATTAGGCTTCGATCATAATTTTTTACTTTTTAAATTTCTTTCGTCATAACGAAGCAATAATTTCCAAAAAATTGACAAAAAACTAACAAATGCAAAAAAAATTTGAATAAAAACAAAAAAATAAACCACTTAACTTATGTAGTCGAACGGCCGAGCATCTCAAGTGTGTGTGAAATAAGTCATTGGCTTTCCCGCAAAAAATAAGTCAAACAAACCCACAAAAAAACAAAAATAAGCCAATAAGCCACTTGTTTCGTCTTTATTAAAAAAAATTGGATTTCGGTCAAAAAAATTTACTTTTTAGATTCCTCTCGTCGTGAGGATGCAATAATCTCCAAAAAATTGACAATAAGCCAAGTGATGCGAAATTTTTTTGAATAAGGACAAAAAATAAGCCAAAATGGCTTATTTGTCCGAACACAAGTACATAGTTTTGTCATAAATCAACTGACATGACAGAGATAACCAACAACTTCTAATTTTTGACACTTTAATGATTTTGCTAAATGCTTACAAACTCTAACTTTCATTAATTGATTGGCTAAGGTGTTCGGTTAAATAAGTTAAGTGGCTTATGTTTTTATCCTTATTCAAATTTTTTCCTATTACTTGGCTTATTGTCAATTTTTTAAAAATTATTGAATTTTCACGACAAGAGGAATCTAAAAAGTTAAATTTTTTGACCGAAATTCAATTTTTTTTTAATAAAGACGAAAAAATTGGCTTATTGACTTAATTTCGTCTTTATTCGAAAAAAATTAAATTTCGGTCAAAATTTTTTACTTTTAAGATTCTTCTTGTCATGAGAATACAATAATCCCAAAAAAATTTACAATAAGCCAAAGCCAAAGGGGAGGAAGGGCTTGTTCTCCTAAATAATTCATTGGCTTTCCCGCCAAAATTGAGCCAAACAAACCCAAAAAAAACAAAAATAAACCAATAAGCCACTTGTTTCGTCTTTATTCAAAAAAAATTGGATTTCGGTCAAAAAATTTTACTTTTTAGATTCCTCTTGTCGTGAGGATGCAATAATCCCGAAAAAATTGACAATAAACCAAGTGATGCGAAAAATTTTTGAACAAGGACAAAAAATAAGCCAAAGTGACTTATTTGTCCGAACAACCCCGAAGTGCCCTGTGTGTGTCAGGTGAGAGAAGATCTGAAGAAGAGTGAGGAAAGAGAAAATAAAAAAAGAAAAGGAAGAGAGAAGCCGGCTGAAAAGTAAACGGCTGAAAAGGAGTACTAAGAGCATCTCCAATCCAATACTTCATTTTTGCCTTTATTTCCTCATTTAAGAGTATCAAAATAATATATTTTATTACAAAAGTGATTTTGGAGGAAATCTGACACCAACCCAATACTCTATTTTAACTTCTATTTCTTTAAAAACTCATCTCAAATCTCAAACTTCTCCACTTTCCCTCCAAAACTCAAATTTTCATTTTTCTAACTTCATTAAAAAAACACTCAATATGAGTCTTATTTTGAAGATATTGTACATATCTTTTGATTGGTACCAATTTTATAAAGGATTAGTGTATCAAAACTAATTTGATGAACAAAATGGGATTTGGTGAGGGTGAATAGTGAAATGGAGGAGATCCTCCATTTTTTTCTCCATCCTCCATATTTGGAGTGCCAAACTTGATCCTCTCAAATGGAGGAGAAAAATAGAGGATGGGTTAGAATGGTATTTCCTCCAAAAATGATCCTCTCAAATGGAGAAATAGAGGAATGAAGGGTGCATAGGAGATGCTCTAAGGCTCCGTTCCAGAACACCTTCTTAAAAAATAAGTACTTATTTCACATTTTCAAACTCAAAAATAATGTAAATGAAAAATAATTTTTCAATTTTTTTTGCACCGTATTAAAGATCTCAATGAGATCTATCAAACAAGATCCATATTGATAGGAAAATAATTTACGTAAGCACATGATTTTAAGCTTGAAATTGCCTTCTTAAAAAATAAGTACTTATTTACCTTTCCGGAACAGAGCCTAATTTACTCTAATTCTACCACTATAATACGCATCTTCTCTTAAAATTAATACATTTTTAACACACAAAATTAGGACCCATTTTTTATATTTTACGCCATAGGGCAAACGCACACTCACACCACTAGAGATGATTGGAACTGAAACTTCTGACGGACCAATGACAAAAGCCGATTTCAAAACAAAACAAGATCAAGAATGAATAAAAATTCCGATTTTAAAACAGGATCAAGCTTGATAGTTACACTCGAGCACTTTTCTTAGCCCTTTCTAGTTTCTTCTTGTATTCATTAACAGTAAGCCCACCACTCAAAATATCAAGTGGCAAAGATTATTCGGTGAAGACTGGGCCAATGCCAAAGAACTGTTACGGTCGGCTTTGACCCCATATAATCGAGTTATTTTACACCAAACAGTCAATGATTCTGCAATACAAACAGTAGCTATATTTTCTGAAAACATAATAAGTAGCGACAGATCATTCTGCTTGAACTGCACTGAAGTTTAGAATCTAGAAAAACGGAACGATCCATTTCGAAAGGGGCAATCAACATCCAAAAGTTGAGATTAAAACGGACGGTGCATTTGGAAAACGGAGAATAATTTCACGAATCAAAATCGAGGAGATTGCAAAAAGGGCGAAGAGTAGTAGTAGGAGTAGTACGTACGAGAGACTGCGACTGAGTTCTTGTTTGTAACCCAGCTGATTCAACCGGGCATCGTCGTAGGAAACCCCCTTCGCCTCGATCCCGTCCGGAATGAGCGGGACGGACGCGCCTCCGTCTTCGGAAAAATCCCTAATTCCGTCTTCCATTTTTTTCTCACCCCCTCAAAACCACCAACTGTTCGCCGGAGGAGGATTCGTTCACATATTCGCCTCTTGGGATTAATATACATTGCACACACGTAGGCCTACCGGCACGCAGAGTTTTTTACTTCTACGATTTGATTCGATCTAACAGTCAAACATCGATGAGGCCTTTTTCAGGGGCGTGGGATGAGATCAGAGGCGGAAAGGGTTTTTGACGAGTTGCTAGTTTGTGGGAGGAGGTTACAACTAATTAGGGCTATTTACACTTTGGTTCCCTGTACCTTGCGTCGCAATGTCACTTGACACCACCTCACTTTGAATTTTAATGCAAATAAAACCCTCACTCATCACATAACGATCCACAACTAGGGCGGTACATGAACTAGGCCATTCGTGAACTATACGAGGCTCGGTCTAGTAAGGGTTCGTTCGAATTCGATTCGTCTATTAATGACCCAAACTTGAACCTCAATGTTGGGCTCATTTAATAAATGAGCGGAGCTTGAACCTTATAGTATTCAGCTCGGTTAGGCTCGTGAACATGTAATTAATTATAATTAATAATTCTTTACGTGTCTATTTGCCAATATAAAAATTTCAAGGTTATATATATAATTTCAATACTTATTTTTCTCCCAAATCCTATACGATCAATGAGAGAATTTGGATTCGGTTGAGTTTAATGAGCCGAACCGAAGCAAACCCGAGCCTTGACGAGCTCAATTAGAGCCTAAGTTCGACTCGGCTCGGTTTGTTTGAGTTTAATGAGCCGAACCCGAGCTTTTAATAAATTTTATAAGTCAAACTCGAGACAGACTAATACCTTAACGAACCCAACTGAACCCGAACTCTAGCTTTGAAAAATTTTAACGAGCTGAACTCGAGCCAACTTGTTCAGGCTCGAATCGAACCCAACCAAAGTCGAGCCAGATTAGCACCTTAACGAACCCAAGCTGAACTTAATAGGGTTTAGCTCGATTCAACTCATTTACAGCTCTATCCACAACTAGCTGTCTTGATCAAGAGCAGAACCGGGTCGGTCAATATGGCCTAGAAGGTAAAGCTCCAGCCTCTAAGTAGGACTTGGGATGGTGCTGGGCCGAATGTGCAGGGCCGGCTTATAAGTTTTAGAGGCCGCAAGCGAACCTCTTGAATAAGGCCTCAAGAAATTCTGTATGCAAGTATTTGCCGTTCATGGTCATCGATTGTTGTCTTTCCTTCCCTTCGACTCCTCAAGCATGAAGCATGAAGCATTTGAAGCTTGCTGCGTTTCTTTCTTCTTTTTTTGATCGACCGCGCAATATATTTTCCTGTCGTCCCTTTAATTTTTTTTTATAACACCTGAGCGTTTCTAATGAGTAATTCCATCATTTGAGGCTATTTTGTGGCTCCTAAATTTCAATTGGGCCTATTTTATGGAAAGGGCTTTATCCGAACAATTTTTATTTGTATTTTAATGAATGGTACAATAAAAATTGCTCAAATCAAGCCCTTTCCGGTGTTTTTTTTTTTTTTGATTTCTCGCACGTACCCTTAAAATCACGTTTTGATCATATTGAGCTGCTCGGATCATTGAAATTCGATCAGAAAAGGGGAGGTGCGAACGGGAAGAGATTTGGACTTGAACCGGACTCTCTCTCTCTCTCTCTCTCTCTCTATATATATATATATATATAGGATCTTAAAATTTTGGGGGCCCTCGTTTTTAACTTTTTTGGGGGGCCAAAAGCGCAAGCTTCCTCTGCCTTGGCCGTAAGCCGGCCCTGCGAACGTGTTATGTCCCCAAACGACGTTGTTTTGGGGCAGTCAAGGGGAGATTATTTGTGTTGCAAGGGCTTTGTTTGGTGGGCAAGAAATGGGCTGATTTTTTAAATTTTTCCAGGGGCCATGACGGGTCTTACAAAGATGATTCAAACCACAAGTTATTCTTATAAACATGGTCCTGCAATAACTTCTATAATGTGCGGGCGCATGAGCATTAAAGTATTTTTAAAAAATATCTCAAACTACTAAAACTAGTGGACGTGGGGGCCTTTTTTCTTGTAGTGGTGGGGGCGAGAACTAAGAGTACGAATACAGAATAAGAATTGAGAGCGAAAGAAGAGGGTCCTACTAAAAAATTATGTGACTTACATGCATATCCCACATCAAGGCCACAATAGGTTTAGCAATAATGCCATGATCCGAAATCCCAAAGGCATCTATAATGTACTTTGGAGAAGCATTTAGTGTGATCAGTAATAAGAAATACTCTAGCAAACCGTAATAAATAAAGGTTGTGCAAGAGTTGAACATTATAATCTTCATGGTGCAGAGTGGATTGTTCTCCACTTCTCCTCTTTTTTGAACAGAGAAAACAGTTGTTTGAAGGAGTGTCCATTTAGTTGTTTCATTCAATAAGTTTGACTGCAAGAATTGAAAGGTGCGAGGTACAAAGTGTAATTACACAAATAGAAATGGGAAAGAGAAAGTGTAATGGATGGTAAGTTTTTTTTTTATAAGCTTAATGGATGGTAGTTAGGAAAATGAAATTGTATACCTCGTGTATACAGATTGATCTTTTCATGGTTCCAATTTATCAGAAATGACGCAACGGAATTTACAAGAAAATAGTTTGCATATTATTCCAAACGAGATAAACACTCGAACCTACGAGCACACCTTAGACGTCACGCAAGGAAAAAAAGAGAGAGCTATGAACTTTTATTGAATAATTGAATGTACGTATGACTCTTAGGCCTACATTCTTATTTATTTATATACTAGTAGGAGTCCTAACAATAAGGTAACTACTTAAAGTGGAGATAAAGCAAAACAATTACTACTTGGAAACCAAGACTAACAAAAAGGAAATAAGATCTCCAAGAAAGAATCCTACCAAAACTAGAGAATTGAAAACGTGTAAAATAGGCAGCACAAATAATATTTCCTAATAATATTATTCCTAAATAAAAGTTTCCAAAATATAATACTCCTATGATCTTGTCCTACACTGGTCTCTCTTTCTTTAAAAGAACTCGCCTTCAAGTTCTCATTAGAAATTTGTCATCTTTCATTCCAAAGAAATAGATATTTGGAATATTTCAACCTCTCGCTCATCTACTGAAAGAAGTACACTCGACAAGGTAGTTTTCCTGCACACTTCAACTGATTGACAATATCCACTATACGAGAATTGAGTGCAAACTCAAACTGCTCCAATCCAAGAAAATCAACAAAGTGAACCTTAAGTTGATGTTGCAAGTTCTCTTGATTTTGTTCTATCTCAAAATTGCTTACTTCCACTTTTCTGCCCATTGTGGGTTGAGGGAAACCAAGTTAGAGAGAGAGAGAGAGAGAGAGAGAGAGAGAGAGAGAGAGTCACAAGGAACATTGATGTTCTCTTTTCTTAGTGAGGAATAAAGTGTTTGTCATTGGTAAGGTCCATATTTGCTTCAACTTTTTTACACTACAACAAATTGGGTTTTACCAATGCAAAAAACATGTCGGGAAAAGTCATATTGCGTCGGCAAAGGGTTTTACCGATGCAAATCATTGCGTAAGCAAGCTATCTCCATAGGTATTTCGGGAAACGTTTTCGTCGACGTAAAATATAGTGCATCACCAAAAGTGCATTTTCGCCGACATAATGTGCATCGCCAAAAGTACACTTTCGGCGATGCAAAATATGTGCATTGCCAAAAGTATACTTTCGCCGACGCAATCTGCATCACCAAAAGTACACTTTTGTCGTTGCCAAAAGTATTGCGTATAAAAAGAATTTCTACGTTGGTTTGCATCTCCTGGGTTTCGAACCAAGGTCATCCAAAATGTTGCTAAGGTTAGCAATGTTGCTCAAAAATGAGCTCACAATGAAATAACCAAACTTAGCAACCTCTTAACAACTAATCAAATTTTGGCCATTGGATAACCAAAACTAGCAATCTTTTGACAATAATCAAATTTAGTGGACCCCACATATTTCCAATTAAGTACACTCATCACTACATAAAAACCTTCCCTAGCTCTCCTCCATTTTCACTCTCTTTTTTTCAACAATGTTTTCAAAAACTTATTTTAAAATGTATTTTTTTTAAAAATTCAAAAACAGATTTTACACAAAAACAATTCTTTTTCAAAAAATGTTTTTTTTTTAAGTTTTCAAAAAAGTTTTTCTTTTACAGAGAACAATGTTCCTTAAAAAAAGAAATCTTTTTTTCAAAATATAATTTGGAAAAATAATTTTCTATTTCTAATAAACAGTATTTATTAGTTTGAATACTATTTTAAAAAAAATGTTTTTTGTATTAATAATTTTTAGGTTTTTGTAGTTTGAAAAAGTGATGTGACAAGTTTTGGTTATCCAATTTTGATTATGTCATTGTGGACCTTTATTGCTAACCTTAGCAACCCCTTAAATAAATAACCAAAAGGTGATATGATAACTTTTGGTTATCTAATTTTAATTAGTCCATTGTGGATGCTTTTAGAATGATAGTGATGTTAGTATGTTAATTTAGGAAAAAATAATTGATGTCATGTAAATAGCATATGATAGTATTAAGATAATGTACTATCGGGTCGCGTTTTTTGATTGCATCGCCAAAAGGTGAAGTTTTCAGCGATGCAAAATATGCATCGCCGAAAGTTAAGTTTTCAGCAATGTATTTTGTGTCGTCAAAAGGCATAAAGGCACCCAACGGTGACACAATTCTTCCTTTGTCGCCCTAGTTGCATTTTCTTGTAGTGAAATTAATTGCCTTGCGAAAACGACAAGATTTAACCGTTCATGCATGTTTAATTCATACTTTTAATCCTTTTTTGGAGGTGGAGTGGTGGTGGTAGTGGAGGTGGTGATGGTGGTGGAGGCGGTGGTGGGGTGGTTGTGGAGTGGTGGTAGAATAGGTGGTGGTGGGGTGGTGGAGTTTTAGTGGTGGTGGTGATGGGTGGAGGTTGTGCTGGACGTGGAGTGGTGGTGGAGGTGGCGGCGGCGGTGTGATGGTGATGGAGGTGGAGTGTTGTGGTGTGGTGGTGGTGAAGGTGGAGTGGTGGTGGGGTGGTTGTGGTGGTGGAGGTTACGTGGTTGCAATAAGATTGAAAAACACGTAAAAAAACATATTTTGTAGGGTTATCCAAGAAAAATCGAAAACTGTGAAACTGAACTAGACTAAACCGACCCATGACTTTTGGATTCGATTTGTGGATTAATCACTACAACAAAATTCGGTTCTGGCGACGCATAATAGTATGTCGGCTAAGGCTTATTTGCGTCGGCAAAAGGTTTTGGCGACGCAACTCCTTGCGTCGGCATGTTGTTGCCGTTGCTATGTTGGCAATAGTATTTGCCGACGTAAACACCTCTGTCGCCAAAAGGCAATATATTTGGCGACGCGCTTTGCGTCGGCGAAAGCATGGTTAATGTGGCAAACGTATTACACTTTTGCCGACGTGTTTTGCGTCGCCAAAAGGTAGCCTATTGGCGACACCAATTGTTGCGTCGCCGAAAGGTTACTTGATGAAAAATACAATTTTCTTGCACCTCCTAGGTTTCGAACCCAAGACATCCAACTACACAAGCCTTTACACACAAGGCTCTGACCAACTGCACTAGACACACTTTTCGTTATATGTTTGGAATATCTAATTAATATAGTATATATTTAACGTTAAAATAACAATAAAAGTTGAATCAAACATGATTTTGAACCTTTAAACTAGGGGTGTGCAATGGTCGGGCGGGTCGGGTATGACCCGCAACCCGACCCCGACCCCGACCCGACCATGTCGGGTACGAAAAATACATGCCTGCAACTGAACTGATTGATGCTGTAGACCTGTCCGCGAGCCCGATTTTCGCCGGGTCGGGTTGGTCGGTTTTAAGTTTTAAGTAGATCGGGTCGGATCGGGTCCGACCCTAGCGGGTAAAAAATGCACAGACCCAAAAATCCGAACTGAAACTCATTTTTTTAACAAAATCCAACCCGTACCCGACTGAAGCCTATGTTCGGAGCCACCCGAGACCCTTCGGGTCGGGTTGCCGGTTTTTTGCACACCCCTACTTTAAACATTAAAATTAGTAATTTTGATAAACATGAAAATTGTAGCCCTTTATGTTATTGTTTGAACCCAATTTGAATTACCCCAAATCAGAGTTAATTTATTTAGTATTTCGAGCATAACTTTTAACTCATAATTGTGATTGAACTAATTCAAATTGGGTTTGAACAATAACACAAAGGGTTAACTTTCATGCTTATCAAAATTCAAATAGGGTGAAACAATTTAAGTATTTTGGACCGAAAAAAAAAGACTGGGTCTTCTCGAAACGACGTTGTTTTACATTATTATATTTTAATAATATTTTTTTTGCGATTGTTAATTTCTTCTACTCTCCGTCCCAATTAAAATGTCTACTACTGATTTTCGTTCATTTTCAAACCCAAAAATTTTTTTTTTTGATATATTATTTTTTTATTTTTTTACACCAAATTAAAGTGAAAATGCACAAAAATTCGTAGGGGACATTTGAATTGAGATGAAGGGAGTAGATACTTATATATCTATGTATTAATTTTACGGGTTTACTAGATTTTTTTTAAATTTCTTATCATTACACACTTAATCAGATGTAAAATATCATTTTTAATAAAGAATCTACGTCCCGATGAAGGGGATTTCAAAATCAAATAAACCCAAAAATTTATAAGAATGATTAGCACAAAACCTTTGTTCAGAAATAAATAAATTTAATGTGTATCTTTTAAATGTAGTGGTCTGCTATTTTTTTAAATGATCGATCTAAACTTTTAGCATTTAATGTCTTATCAATTATATCTTTCTCACCAAAATTGATGATAATCAGATGTCAGCAACCATACGATCGTAACACATTCGGTGGTTCCTGAGGCATATATTAAAGTCCTACAGTGTACAATTTGAGAGCCGCTTGAACTATTTTTTTAAAATTGGAATTGTCTATCTTATAAATAAGAAAGATTAAACCATTTCTGCTAAGAATGAAGTAAATCCCTATCATTATATACTTGATTGGACGTAAAATTTCATTCTAATAATAAATATGCATCCCGATGAAGGGGCTTTCAAAATCCGATAGACCTAAAAATTTACGGGAATGATTAAAACACTAACCACAACAAAATGAACGGTATCGATCGTCGTGATTATGCTGCAGTCATCTGGCTATTGTACATTATACTATAGCATAGGACATTGGTTTAGAAACAAGTAAATTGAATGTATAGATTCTAATGGCATGTAGTTGCTGGCTCATTTTTTTGAATGGTCAATCTAAACCGTTAGGATTTAACGTCTTATCAATTATATCATTCTCGCCAAAATCGATGATAATTTGATCTCAGCAACTACATGATCATAACACGTTCGATAGTTCCAGAGACATTAAAATCCTATAGTGCACAACTAGAGGGCCACTTGAGCTATTTTTTAAAATTAGAACCGTCTATCTTTTACATAAGAGGGATTAAATCATTCCTGCCAAAAATAAAATAAATCTCTTATTGTTACATATTTGATCGAATGTAATATATCATTCTAATAATGAATTTTCGTACAGATGAAAAACTTCGTACCCAACGGCGACACGCTTCACGTCGCCAATTGCTTGCGAACGTAAATTTGCCTTTTGGCAACATGATTTGCGTCGCTGAATGTGAAGACTGTTGGCGACATCAAAGTGTGTCGCCAATACATACCCAACAGCGACGCACCTCGCGTCGTCGAATGTGAAGACTTTTGGTGACATCAAAATGTATCGCCAATACATATCCAACGGCGACGCATTTTTGTTGTGTCGCCAATCCTTGTCGCTGAATGTGAAAATTATTGGCGACATCAAAGTTTGTTGCCAATACATACCCAACGGCGATGTATTTTTGGGTGTGTCGCCAATTTGTGTCGCCAAAAGTCAGATTTGTTGTAGTGAATGGTCCGGGCACGAATTTGAAAATTAAAAAATCGTGAGATATGGTTTGGTCCATGGATTTTCATTATGAAACCGTGGAACATTTGGGTTTTCTTTTCTCTGTGATTTCACGGCAGTGACGGCACCGTTTTGGCCAAAATTTTGAATTGCAAGCTTTTTGGGTTTGGCCCCACTATTAATCCACATCGGTCTCCACATCACTTGGTGTACATTTGGTGTACTCAAGTGGTTTACGCATAGCATTTTTGTGAATGAATATTGGTGTTTTTGTTGTCATATAAATCCATCGATCTAATGATCCGGAAGCTGCACATGCTTTGCATTCTCTCTCTCTCTCTCTCTCTCTCTCTCTCTCTCTCTCTCTCTATATATA